>LPNX010028466.1:4316-21621 GCA_001517045.1 Pseudotsuga menziesii
TTAAAACATAGGAGATGTTGTTACATGCATGTAGTGCATCCTAGGGTCTGTGTGGTTCCTCCATGTACCATCGGTATATAGAACAACCTTTCACGTACCCTTGAGATATATCAAAAGGTACTTCACGTACTCGATTGTATATCAGAGGGCCCCTTTTGAATGATTATGCATCAGACAACACTAGCATATATTTGAGCTCCCACATACCTTGCGTATATAGGGAGAGCCTACTAGGATTCCCAAACCATCTAACAAAATCCTGTTGGACTTCTTGTTGGAGCAATAAACTAAGAATAACTCTCGGGGAGCTACTACGCATGTTTCGTCTAGGTAATCGGGTGTTCATGCAAGGGATGGTCCCAATCCTCCTTCTCATGTTTCACTATTGGACCCTGCAGTATATCACAAGTTTCAACAACTTGACAATCCTACTGAGAGACTGGTTATCTTCATCCCATCCTGTCATTTAAGTATGATTGTAGCCTTAGCTTACATAGGTTTGTTTGTGTGTGCGTTTCTTCTTTTTTGACCTAGAGTAGAAAATTTTAGCCATCACCCTAGATAACCAATTTGCAAGGCATTCTTGCAGGTTGCATGGTTGACCACCTGACTCTCCTCTTGCTATGGAAGGGCATGAATTTCAAACCATGGAACAAACAACTTCTACTGGGGCTCATGTAGAAAATACTTCATCTACTAAAACTAGAGAATATTTCTCTGTTTACGACAATCCTTTGGTACAAATGCCTCCCGTGGCTGACCCCCCCCTTTTGTTTTCTGACGGAGGGTTAAGCCAACTCATCCAACTAGATGTTCAATCACCCACTAGATGAAACCATAGAAGTAGAATATGGTCCAAATGCTCCCTTTTGTAGAACTTCTCTACGACAGTCCATTGCTAAATATGGATCCACTACAACTGAACCAGAGCCATCTATACTTTCTCCTTTAAGGATAATGCTTTATAATGCTCCATCAAATGAATAATTTTTTTGATATTCTATCGATCATTTGTTCCAACATGTAGAAGAATTAGAAAGTGTAGAAAATTCAAGGAGGAGAAGTATTTCTCCTCTTCCCAGTGCTTCAAGAACAACCCCACCTGGGTATCATGCCTTGTCACCACCTCCAGTAGCTCTTCTTCCAGAATCATCGACCCAAAATTTGGTTACTCAAAACCTGGTTCACACCCAAACTCCTAGTTAGGATCCAGTTCAAACCCCCTCTCCTAGTAAAAATTCCTCATCCATTTTGACTCCTTCGATAGTTTCTACAACTGGGGGGTATCCCCTAGTACAAGTTCCATCGTCTATCAGAGGGCCCATGTCTCGTATGGGGAAAACATTACCAACATGATCACCAGCAAAAAAAATTACTCCTCCTAATACAACTATGGTTGTACCTCCTGTCAACCAGGGAGGATCCTCATGGGTCCAACCTACCATTAATCCACTTTCTTGGGGACATATTTATCCTAAGAATCAACCACCTACGGTTCACCAATATTATCAACCACCACCATCGGTGGTAGTTTATCTTAGCATGCCTTACCTTGGAAATGTTTTTGTACCTTGGGGACAACTGAATTGGTCTAATTTCCCATATTACGGTGGAGCTTTT
Organism: Pseudotsuga menziesii; assembly: GCA_001517045.1. Lineage (NCBI taxonomy): Eukaryota > Viridiplantae > Streptophyta > Pinopsida > Pinales > Pinaceae > Pseudotsuga > Pseudotsuga menziesii. The sequence goes on from LPNX010028466.1 coordinate 5,937, forward strand.
GTAAACACTACTGGAGCCTATGGTGTTCCACCTAGAGGCCCACCACCTGGAGGACTTGGAGGATATGAAGGATCTGAAGGACCTGGTGGACCATTTGGAGGACCACCACCTGGAGGCCCATCTTTGAGTGGGCCACCATCTAGAGGACCCCCACCTAGAGGGCCACCACCTGAAGGACCACCACTAGGAGGACCAACACCTGGAGGACCACCTTATGGAGGTCCAACATCTAGAGGACCCTAACCTAGAGGACCACCACAAGCACCTCCTCCTAGAGGACCATCGCCACCACCTCCTCCCAGAGGAAAACCACCACCACCTGGAGGCTCACCCCCTGGAGGTCCATCTCTGTTAGGTGGCTCACCGTAAGGTGGAGCATCTAGTAACCAATCACCAGATCAACTGACTATGGGGGCATCATCCATGCCCATTTATCAATATACCTATGGTCCTACTGGTACACATATTCCATACTAGTACTACCAATATTCTCAACCAAACCATCAATTACCATTTTTGGAAAAAATAGATTTTTTGGATCTGTCTAGATTGATTAATGATCCTATACATCAAGATCCCTCTTGGTTGGCTATTCTGATCAAGTTAGCTTTCGATATACCAAAATTCGATGGAAAACCCAGTGAAGATCCTCATAACCATGTCATGAATTTTCATCTATGGTGTTCATCGAATTATCTGATGGATGGATCAATCCATCTATGGTTAGTTCAGAGAACCCTCATAGGAGTTGCTTCAAAATGGTATATAGAGATACCACAACATTCTTTCTAGGATTTTAACGGCTTAGCAATAGAATTTTTAACCCACTTTCAGCTACCAATCCAATATGAAATAGGTATAGACTTGTTAACCTCACTTCAACAAACTACTTCAACACATATCTCTGATCAAATTCATGAATGGAGATGAAGATGTAGGTTAATCAAGGCTCCCATTCCTGACCAGCTACTTCCTGATTGGTTCACAAAATATTTACTACCACCTATTGCTAGAGATGTTTCCATGAGAGGTGTTGTTACGGAAAAGAAATCTATTAGCCGTGCTCAGTACGTAGACTTGGTTTATTCCCAGTCAAGTACTTTGTGTGATTTAATCCCTCATGCTCCCCGTCCCACATCGAACCCGTCAAGACCTGCAACGGAACCACCTATTGATGGAATCCCTGGTTCAGTTCAAACCCATACACTGATAAAATCTACCAAGAAACAACCCCAATTTGCTATACTTGTAATAAAACAACACCACCCCTCAAAACTGTACCTCCCTATTACTTTCACCAAGGTAAATTCGGTTTAGTCCACTGAATCCTCAGGTGTAAAAAGGAAAGGTAAGAACAAATCAAAAAAATTCAATAATCAACAGGAGGGGAATAGACCACCAAATCCTCATGCTGATTCCAAAAATAAGAGAAAGTTAAAGTACCCCTACCTAATATATGGAGGTGATCATTTCACCAAAGAGTTTCCTCGTTGAGAGGAAGTTAACAAATTTCTGAAAAGTTCACCCACCACGGTAGTTCTTATGGACCCTTTCCCCACCCAACAACAATTGATTGACCATCAATATTTACATGGCCTTCTTCATCCATTGATGAAGTTAAAATGATGTCGAGTGAAATAATCAACATAAATACAAGGGAGCATAATTATTACCCCCCTCCAGAGAAGAAACCTAATGAAATTCCATCTGAAAAATATTCAACTTCCACCCCTCCTCCAAGCAATGGTCTTCACATAAAAAAAAAACTATGCCTGAGGAAATTTTTCGCCCACCCTAGAGTACACTTCATAATCCTGTTATCAATCCTAACACATATGCTTCCCAATAATATAACATTGTAGAATATTTGGACCAGAAACCATGCGCTATGTTGGCCCTAGAAGTACTCCAAACTTGTCCCACACAATGAAAAAAATTGCTAACAACACTTGGAGCTATGGATCCTGAAAATAGTAACATATTTGCTTTCAATCTCAAATAATTTAAACCTAGGCTCTCACAATAGTTGGATTTCCAGTTAGCCAAAAAAATTACTAGAAAGAACATCCATTATACCGTATTGGACAAAGGAGCCTGTACTTCAATCATGTCTCTATCTTCTTGGAGAGTCATTGGTTCTCCTGAGATTAATCGTTCACCTACTACCCTCAAGGCCTTTGATGGTCATGGATTTCAACCATATGGATTACTGCCCTCTCTCCAAGTAGAAATGGGGGGGGGAATAAGTTTCCATTCATATTGAAGTTTTTTATGCTCCTTTGGATTACAACCTACTCCTAGGTCGCAACTGGTTCTATGCTATGCAAGTTGTAGCATTGTCTGTCTTTTGGATTGTCCATTTCCCATTCCAATGAAGGATTGTTACGATAGATCAATTGGATTTCATTACATCTAATGCTATTACAAATTATTCAAAAAACATTCCACTTCTGACTACCCCGCAGTATCAGAACATTGGAGTAGGCCTTATCAAAGAATATTCTTTCATGGGAGTCTTTCCTTTATCAAATCCTCCTCCTACCTTGCAGACGACATCTATAAATATGATTTCTACCTCTATCATAGATAAAGGAAAGTCTATTTTTGAACAAGAATCACTTACTCCTTTTGAGGAATTCTACAATGCCATTCAAATCACCAGTGACTCCACCCTCAACGATCATTTGTTGGTGGCCTCCGATCCATATCACCTACCATTTTGGATAAACACCCCCCCCCCATATCTTGATTATCTTTTACATACATTTCCCTTTGATGAATCCATCATGGAAGTTATGTCCCTAGAATATATTCCTTGTAAATACCATCACCATAGATTTTCTTTCCTTCCCCCTTGCCATGTGGTAGAAGAGAAATTCACATCTGTGGTTTCATCTAACATAGTCATGGACCCTTAGTCCCCAACCCTCATTCGCGGGGTTAAATCTGAAGGTAATTTATGCAATATTACCAAAACCATTCCAATGGATATATTGGTTAATCCCGGTGTTTCAAAGATTATTCAGATAGGACATAATTCTTTTCCTTTAGAGGTTCAGTCATATACGACCTTATTCAAGGAATTTAGAGATGTCTTTGCTTGATATTATGAATAAATTCCAGGGATGGATCCCTCCATTATTGTCCATGAGATTAAAACATACCTTGGTACCAAGCCAGTTCACCAAAAATTACGCTAGGTACATCCTCGAAAAGCAGTATCCATTAAGGAGGAAGTTGAAAAACGTCTTAGGGTTGGTTTCATTTACACCGTTCCCTTGATTGAATGGGTGTCCAACATAGTCCGTATGAAAAAAAACAAGGTACTACTAGGGTTTGCATACATTTTAGGGATTTGTTGGAGTAGGGCCCCACAACTATAGGAAAATTTGCTATATCAGGAGAAGAAATTCAAAGGAAACAGTACCTGAGCAGCCGAGAAGGGAGAGCTCAACCACTGCACTTAAGGCAGTGACGAAGACAGGAGGGCTTAGCTACCCTCATAAAGGAAAATGAGCAATGAACTGAGGTATTGAAGACAAAGGATAGAGGGGAACGACCTAGGAAGTGACACCCATACCCACGATCAGCGTCGGGAAGCGTGGAAGACTGCAAAAAGTTGTAGTGTGACAGAAAGTGGAAGTTCAAGTACAGATAGGCCGACTGTCATAATTAGGGTTTTTTGGGTTACTGTTGGGAAAGGCCCACAGTGTTGTAACAGGGCGAGACCTCTGGGCCGCCTATATAAGCATGTATTTTGTATTATGAAAGGTTATCTATTCAGACAATTAGCTAGCTAGTCAAAGAGTTAGTTATTCTGTTAGCTCATAGTGAGTTAGACATTGATAGAGAGTCAAGCTCTGGTTCTGTTATTCAGTCTGTAGTTATCTTACTGTAACCAGTAGCTAGCTCTTTGAGCATGAATGTAACAATCTGTAGGGATTAAGAGATAGAGAGAGGAAGAGTATATTGTAAGGAGAAGACAATATAGAAGGAGAAGAGATCTAGGAGAGAAGGGCTCCTAGCTGTGTGTGCGGAGTTTCCTAGAAGATCTCGAGCTGCACAATAGGTTGCAGCAGAACTGTGTTTACTCTCTCAAGATATAATATAAAAACCAATTCCTGTGGACATAGCTTCCTTCCTGGGAGTGAACCACGTAAAATATGCATGTTGTATGACTGTTCATGTGATTTTGTTTTACATGTTCACTATCTTTCATCTGTTACATGAATGTTACTTATTAGTTGATGAATGCATGTATGTTATTCTTCAATTTATAGCACATAGAAGGTTAAACAGAAGTTGAATGTATCAAGTAGCCCATGTATGAGTTTATCAGTGCTTGATTCATAACAGTAACAGTTACAGTGTTAAGTAATTCCTGCATATTTAGTCTAGCAAGATTGAGTATAGTTGATGTTAAGTGTCTTGAATGGTAGAAGCTCAAGTAGGGATTTTTGACACCCTGTCGAGGGCTAACTGAGTTTTTGTGCCCAGAGAGAAGACCTTTGGACCTTAAGGGTCACATTGAGTCTTACTGTAGAAGATATTGCAGCATAGAAAGGTGATATCACACTGTCAGAGGAGATGCGGTGTGGGATATCAAAGGTGAAGAGTTGAGTAGAAGAGAAAGTTGCGCATCGTTTTAGAGGCTGCAATGCGATAAGAGTCCGCTCCCTATCAGCACCATCTAGAAGGAGAGATAGCCCTCATGGAGAGATCCCACTGGCTAAGAAGAGTTGCGAGACCCTAGGATGCTACAGAACCCGGTTAAAGACACCTGAGTCTTCAACCACCCCATTTAATATCACTTCGGGTGAGACTTCAGGCCGTTCTACGGTCTGTTACCAAAAGAGCAAGTGAGCTAGGGGTATTGTTGGTACATTAAAGTAAACCCAGTTCTACCCTGACAGAACCAACAAATGGTTTCGTTAGCGGTTTTGAACAACTTGAAGAGCTAATGTTCTGTTGGCATCCTACTAAATAAGAACTCAACCAGTGGGTTGGGTCTAAGGAAAGAGAATTTTTTGTGACAGAAAACAAGAGTCCTAGGCTCAGTACAGAGGACTAGTTACAAAAACATATCTTCACAGACCTGCATGAGATATTTTTTGCGACCTATGCAAATGAGTTGTATGACTGGTTGTTAAAGTTGACTGATAAGAATATATTCAAGAAGAAAAGAAACATTGTCTGGACACCGGAGTTGATTTAGACCGTGACGAGTATAGATAATCCCATTTCACATGCAGTAGACTTCTAGCTTGCGAATTTGCTGGAAGGCTTCATTACAGATTTTGCAGTTGATCAAAGAAAAAGTTTCAGCAAAGCCGAGAGGTACTTCTTTAAAGGATATTGCGATAATTACTTGAACTCTTTAAAATTTGTCTATTAAGATGTTATTACATGAAAAAGGAGCAATGGATATATTTTCAGATGAATAAGTTCAGTAAGTGTAATGTCACAAGATTTTGAGAGTGATTTTGATAAAATTGGATGTACACATAGTGGTAAGAAATATAAAGTAGATTTCAGATCTTCCGTCTCGAAAGACAGTTCAGACCATACTAGAGAACAGAGCCAAAGTAGTACAAAAAGACCAGCAGGGGGTATCCCTTACCACCCTTATACCCCATAGAAAACGACTAGGACCCAGAACAATCCCGTAGGAAATCCATCTAGTAGTTCACATACAGTACATACTACCTTTACACCACCTACATCTACACCACTGAGTGGTAGTAACATAGCAACTCAGCATCCACCACGTAGAAATAGAATGGGGGACGACATGAAGTTACCTACCTTTAAGGGTACAGGGGCAAAAGACCCGGAACAACATTGGTTCCTATGTGAAGCTGTATGGACCATTAAACAGATCCTAGATGATAATACTAAACTTATCCAGTTGGCCACTACACTTAGAAAAAGAGCGTTAACATGGTATATGAAGTATACATCAGCACAACCCAGAATGCTCATACAAGTCAGGACTGCCATGATCAAAGAATTTAAGAAACCTAAGTCTGAGTCACAGTGTATCATAGAGATTAAAGACATTAAACAGTTACCTACAGAGTCAGTATGGGACTTTGATCAGAAATTTAAAGCTCTCATAAACCAGGTTAGCTTTGAGTTTGGATCGGAGCAGCATAAAGAATGGTTCATCACAGCACTGCTCCCGCATATCAGACTTCCCCTTATGCAACAGAGACTCCATACACAGGATGAAGCGCTGGATATGGCAATGAAACTAGAGGCTTCACCTCTAGCTAAGACTAGTACAGGAATGCCAAGCTTACAAAACTAGTTAGCCAATCTCACGTTATAGTTACACGAGATTAAGAAAGGGAAAGAAGTTGCACAAGAACTATGGTGTACTAAGTGTAAAGGACAGAGCCATACTAAATATAATTGTCCAGTATTTGTTGAATATTTAGCAAGTGGGGCTCTGAACCCCTTAATGCAGAACCAAGGGCCATGGTGTGAAATCTGCAGAACAAGAGGACATAGACCACAGGAACGCTCTTTACTTCAAAAGTATGTACAAAATCCCAAGAATTTATACTATAACTTCTGTAAGTCAGTAGGTCATGATGAACATAATTTTCAAGCTTATGATCTCATGATAGAGAGAAAGCATGACTTGCACAGAGTCCAATCAGGACANGCAAAAACTTTCTTTACTGACCCTACACCATCAGGATCGCAGGTATTTCCTTGTAGGGGCGTACCACAATAGCAAACACCTTGTGCTGTTAGTCCTGTACAGATATTACAGGCTACCACATCTGGAAGGTGTGAAGAGGATGAGTCAATAGGAAGTGTACAATCCTTCCTATGGAGCTGCTTGAAACTTGTACAAAATCAGAAAGCTATCGGAGAGATTCAGCACATCATAGATCAGTGTCAGCCGTCTTCTTCCATGAGCAGTGTGCAGCGGGCTGGTCATAATATTATGGGCCATACAAGAATAGGAAGAGAGATGAGACTCACAGCACAAATTGGAGAATTTGAAATGGATGAGGTAATCCTAGATTTAGGATCAGAGGTAAATGTTCTGACTAAGCAGACATGGGCATAGATGGGTGGCCCTAAGTTATCCAGATCACCTATCCATCTGCGTTTAGCCAATCAATAGAGGGTATCACCACTGGGTCGATTACCGCAAGTACCAATTGACATTGACGGAGTTCACAACATTGCAGACTTTGAAGTCATAGAAATTATTGGTGATAGCATACCCTATCCAATGTTATTAAATATTGATTGGGCAATCGATAACATGACTGTTATCAATTTAAAGAAAAGACAAATGACCTTTGAGGATAATCAGATTTGGGTCATCGCACCGTTGGATCCTTTCCAGGGTCCTAGATACATTGAACCTATTAGAGCAGAGGAAGAGGTGTGCAACATGGAAAGCCTTTATCAGATGACTGATAATCAGAGTGATTATGTCAATTCTACCATAGAAGGAAATATCAGTTGGTGATGTGACAGCTCATGCGCATCAGATTCAGAGGTTGGTTTAGAAAATTGGCAGAATAGACTTTACAAAGTCTTAGCTCACAGATGTGCATTTATGACTAAGTCATTGCGCTGGATTGGCACAGAGGTTATTTATATTTCATTGTTTCATGGCTTAGTGGATGTCAATGAATTTTTACAGTAGTTTGAGTAGGAAATTCCTAAAGAGCAGAGGATGACAACTATTGACCTTGCAGTAAAAGCCACACCTACAAGATGGTGGCATGCACATAAAGAACATATCACATCATGGGATGATTTTAAGAGACTGATGGCGATCTGGTTCTCTAGTGACAAAGAGCCTTTACAACAGAAATATACAGGAGAAAGTTACCCCAGGTCACATATTCAGATTTGTGAACAGAGTTGGTCGGACATTCCAGAGGATGAATGGGTTCACCTATTCATTCACACTTTAGACCAAATCCTAAGGAATTGGTACACGAAAACAGAGTTGCACAGAGGAACCATCACATGGCCACTTATGATAGACAGCTTTCTACTCACTTTCACTTTTGAATCTGAGTACCCAAGCATTGATCAGGCCCTAGATGTAATAAAGACTAAGATATTTAATGACTGTACCCTATCAGTGTATGCTCAGCCTAATTGGGCCACCCAGTTAGAACATGCGCTAGATTGTTACAACTTCACAGCAGAGCCATAGGATGAGGATGAGAATCCTCACAGTGTCAACATTCTAGAGTCAGAAGGGACTCACGGAGTTGAGGGACCAAAGCTAGAGATTCCCGCAATCACAGAGCCTATCAAGATTAAAAAGATCAATATTGGCACAAAAACAGAACCAAAATTTTCCTCTATTGGAGACTATTGGGATGATGAAATAGTAGGACACATCACAGATCTCTTACATGACTATCAGGACTTATTTCCCACTAAGTTCACAGAGATGAAGGGAATAGTAGGAGATTTGGGAGTCATGCGAATACCATTGAAAGAGGATTCTAGGCCAGTTAAGCAGCGTCCATACAGATTGAATCCTCGTTATAAAGAAAAAGTTAAGGATGAAATTGATAAGATGCTAGGAGTAGGCATCACTGAACCTGTAGAAGAGAGCGAGTGGGTTAGTCCCATGGTCATGCAGGAAAAGAAAACCAAAGGAGAAATCAGGATTTGTGTTGATTTGTGCAAACTCAACGATGCATCACTTCATGACCCATTTTCGACACCTTTTACTGATGAAGTTTTAGACAATGTGGGAGGACAGGAGGTCTACTCCTTCACTGATGGATTTTTAAGCTATCACCAGATAAGAATCCATCCAAAGGATCGACATAAGACCACCTTTGTGATAGAATGGGGCTCATTCCAGTATACGGTAATGCCCTTTGTTCTTAAAAATGCACCAGCTATTTTTTCTAGAGTAGTAGTTGTTGTATTTAAGGAATACATCCATAAATTATTAGAAGTCTATTTTGATGATTGGACTGTATTTGGATTAATCGACAAGCATATAGGAGATCTAAGGCTCATGTTAGATAAATGTAGGCAATATCGGATTTCTCTTAACTTGAAGAAATGTATATTCTGCGCGTCATTTGGTATTTTGTTGGGTCATATTGTTTGCAGACAAGGCTTGAAGGTAGATCCTGCAAATATTTCCATCATTGTAAATCTTCCAGCACCCAACTCAGTCAAGCAATTGAGGACAGTGCTCGGTCATACTGGGTATTATAGAAAATTCATCAAGGCTATGCAAAGATCACAGCACCTATGGAAAAGATGTTAAAAAAAGAAGTGAAATTCCTATGGAATGANGTCAGTTCGTAGGAAAGTTGGCTACGCAGAAAAATCTAGCGGCAGGATTATGGTGGCCTACTTTGCACAAAGACACTAAGGAATTTTGCAGATGTTGTGATATCTGCCAGAGGGTAGGAAAACCTTCACAGAGAGATGAAATGCCGCTGCGACCATAGATTACGCTGTGTGCATTTGACAAGTGGGCTATAGATTTCGTGGGTCCTATCAACCTACCAAGAAAATGAACTGGTGCGAGATACATCATCATAGGAACAGAATACCTCACCAGGTGGGTGGAGGCAAAAGCAGTAAGGAATTGTGATGCTACTATAGCTGCACAGCTCATTTTTGAAAACATCATAAGTAGATTTGGATGTCCAGTAATTTTGATGAGTGATCAAGGCACACATTTTCTGAACCACACTATTGAGGCCTTGACGGAGGAATTTCAGTTACAACACCATAAGAGCACTCCCTACCATCCTCAAGCTAATGGTGCGATGGAGGGTTTTAACAAGATTCTAGAAAATGCTCTTACTAAGATCTGTAATAGCCAAAGAAATGATTGGGGCCTCAGGGTTAATGCTGTATTATCGGCTTATAGGACTACATGCAAGAAACTTACAAGACACACACCTTTCAGCTTGGTGTGTGGACAAGAGGCTGTTATGCCTATGGAATATATTATTCCTAGTTTAAGAGTTGCTCAAATTACCCGGATGGCTGATACAGATACGATGAATGAAATACTAGCGTAGCTGCTTACCTTAGAAGAAGACAGATTCATCGCAGGATTTCATCAGAAAGTACAAAAGGCACGAGAGAAATCTTGGCACGACAGGCACATCAAAAGCAAGAATTTTCTGACAGGAGACTTAGTGCTCCTCTATGACAGTAAGTTTGTTAAGTTCCCAGGGAAGTTCAAGATGCATTGGTTGGGGCCATATCAGGTTCAGCAAGTTACAAATGGAGGTGTCGTTCAGCTCAGCAAACTGAATGGGAGCTTCTTCCCACTTTGATTAATGGCAGTAGAATTAAGCTTTATAGTGATAGCCACTCCACCTCCTAGCCCTAACTCAGACAGTTTATGAAGTGCATATGTCTAGTGTAGTTGAAAGGTGGCATCAAACTAGTAATTAGTCTACACTCAAAAGAAAAAAAGGTTCTAAGTATGAGGAATTGCATCAGAAAAGTGTATGTTGCACAAGTCATAGGATGCTTGTGGAGTTTTGGAACGTTGCAGCATTCATGCCGACACTTTGGTTCAAGATGATGTGGTGTGGAATCGCAGTGATGCGATGTTCCCCGTGCCACGTAGATGATTTCGAAAGGGGACAGAGGGCTCGTCACTTCACCTTCTGAAAAGCAGTTAATATAGATACGACAGGTATACGTTGCCCTAGATTTGAAAATAGTATAATGATTTTTCCAAATTTGGTAAATCTTCGACGAGACCGACGCCTGCAAGCAAGTTTCAAGGGAAATATGATCAGATTTCAGCAATTAATAAGGATCGAAATGATGGGTGTTGTCTTGTCCATGCAATTAATACCACCGACGGGTCTATCCAAATGATCGTTGCTTCAAAGATTATCACCTTCGTTATAAATACAAAGATCATTCATACAAAAGGGTTACTTTTACGATTTTTGAGAACTATATAGCAATTTGAAGAGTTTTCCGTATGAAGAGATACTCCAACTACAGAGTGCTAGTTTACCCAATTTCATAGCCATTTCCAGTTCAGAGCATTGCACCAAGTGGTTTCTATCCGAGACGGAACCTTTAGAAGTCATTGTGCAAAGATTCCAGTGTGGTGGCCTTGTGTCTGCTATGACGATGCCACCCAAGGTTGTGAAATTAGTTACATCATAGGTCAGACAGCCGCCAAGGATGAGGAGTCAAGCTCAGATAGTAGAAGAGTCCATCCCAGAACGGAGAAGAAGAAAGGTGAGAAAAAAGAGATCTAAGAGAAGGGCTCCAGGCTGTGCACGTGGAGTTTCCCAGAAGATCTCATGGAAAGAAAAAAGGACCAAGAAACAGGCATCCGAGACTCAGAAAAACAAAAGGAAATGGGAAAGGAACGAAGCAGAGATGTTGAAAATGAGAGAGATATAGAAAATGTCCAAGAAGGTAGTTACATTAAGGCTGGAAAAGGACATGTCTCTTCATGGAAGTTTTACCACTTTCCCTATTTTTAGAATGATGATGGCTTGGATGAGCCTGTTCAGACAAGCGCTCCAGTCAAATTTGAGGTGAATGGTACAAATCTGACCGAGGTAGCAGGAGATGAGGTCGTTGAAACAAATTTAGCAGCTTATAAAGGGTATGCCATTCATTTCTAGAGCTTCACTTAAGGAAAGTGTTGACACTATTTTAGAGAAAATGGCACAAGAGTGTGTCGAAGTTATGGATAAAGAAGTCACAGGACTTCGGGAGAGACTTACAAGGACTTCGCAGGAAGCCAAGGAGAAGCTACAGCATGAGAAACCAGCTGTTAGTGGCTCAGGGATGAGCCACAAGTAAGTGTTAGGGGACTGTTGGAGCAAGGCCCCACAGCTACACAAAAAGCTGCTATATCAGGAGAAGAAAGTCAAAGGAAATAGTACCTGAGCGGCTGAGAAGGGAGAGCTCAACCACTGCACTTAAGGCAGTGGCGAAGACAGGAGGGCTTAGCTACCCTCATAAAGGAAAAGGAGCAATGGGCCGAGGTATTGAAGACAAAGGACAGAGGGGAAAGACCAAGGAAGCGACGCCCATACCCACGATCAGCGTCGAGAAGCGTGGAAGACTATAAAAAGCTGTGGTGTGATGGAAAGCGGTGGTTTAAGTATAGATAGGTCGACTGTCATAGCTAGGGTTTTTTGGGTTACTGTTGGGAAAATCCCATAGTATTGTAATAGGGTGAGACCTCCAGGCCACCTATATAAGCATGTATTTTGTATTGTGAAAGGTTAGCTATTCACACAATTAGCTAGCTAGTCAAAGAGTCAGTTAGTCTGTTAGCTCATAGTCAGTTAGAAATTGAGAGAGAGTTGAGCTCTGGTTTTGTTATTCAATCTATAGTTATCTTACTGTAACCAGTAGCTGGCTCTTTGAGCATGAATGTAACAATCTGCAGGGATTGAGAGAGAGAGAGGAAGAGTATATTGTAAGGAGAAGACAATATAGAAGGAGAAGAGATCTAGGAGAGAAGGGCTCCTGGCTGTGGGCGTGGATTTTCCCAGAAGATATCGAGCTGCACAATAGGTTGCAGCGGAACTGTGTTTACTCTCTCAAGATATAATATAAAAACCAGTTTCTATGGATGTAGCTTCCTTCCTGGGAGTGAACCACGTAAAATCCACGTGTTGTGCGACTGTTCATGTGATTATGTTTTACCTGTTCACTATCTTTCATCTGTTACATGAATGTTACTTATCAATTAATGAATGCATGTATGTTATTCTTCAGTTTATATCACATAGAAGGTTAAACGCAAGTTGAATGTATCAAGTAGCCTGTGTATGAGTTTATCAGTGCTTGATTCATAACAGTAACAGTTACAGTGTTAAGTAATTCCTACATATTTAGTCCAGCAAGATTGAGTATAGTTGATGTTAAGTGTGTTGAACGGTAAAAGCTCAAGTAAGGATGGTTGACACACTGTCGAGGGCTAACTGATTTGTTGTGCCCAGAGAGAATACCTTTGGACCTTGAGGGTCACATTGAGTCTTACTGTAGAAGATATCACAGCATAGAAAGGTGATATCGCACCATCAGAGGAGCTGCGGTGTGGGATATCGCAGGTGAAGGGTTGATTAGAAGAGAAAGTTGCACATTGTTTTAGAGGCTGTGATGCGATAAGATCTTGTTCCCTATTAACACCATCTAGAAGGAGAGATCGCCCTCACGGAGAGATCCCGCTAGCTAAGAAGAGTCACGAGACCCTAGGATGCTGCAGAACCCGGTTGAAGACACCTGAGTCTTTAGCCACCCCATTTAAGATTGCTTCAGGTGAGACTTCAGGCCATTCTACGGACTGTTACCGAAAGGGCTAGTGAGCTAGGGGTATTGTTGGTACATTAAAGTAAACCCGGGTCTACCCTGTCAGAACCAACAGGATCTGAATCGAGCTTGTCGAAAAGACAATTTCCTTACCCCTTACATTGATCAAATTATTGATAACTGTGTCAGAAGCATCATCTTCTCATTCATGGATGGATTTTTCGGCTATATTCTCCCTTCATATCAACATAAAACGTCTTTCATATGCCCATGGGGGACCTTCACCTACCGTAAACTCTCACCTAGCTTAACAAATGATGGTGCTACATTTCAATGCACCATGTCATATGCTTTTCATGATCTCAAACACATTGTGGAACCCTATCTCGATGACCTTCCTGCTCATTCCAAGTAGCGAGACCTTCATGCCGATCATCTAAGAGCTATTTTCCTTAGATGTCATCATTTTAACATTCGTTTGAACCCCCACAAATTTGTTTCTGCATCGAAACTGGTTGAATGCATCCCATCATTGTGTCTAAGAATGGTATTTGTATTGACCCTTTAAATATTAAATCCATCTTGGCTCTACCCGCTCCCACTAATGTAACAAAACTCCAAAGTTTGCAAGGGAAGGAAACAATTTTACGTCGTTTTGTTTGTAACTATGCAGAAAAGACACACGGATTCATGTGGCTATTAAAAAAGGACACTCATTTTGTTTAGGATGAATTATCGTAGCATGTGTTTAACAATATTAAACATTCTCTCACACATGCACTTGTGTTGTAACCACTTGATTATACAAGGGATTATTCTCTGTATGTGGTTGGCTCCTTGTTGACCATCAGTATGGTCCTAGTTCAGGGTAACGAACATGACCAGGAACATGTGATTTACTACGCTAGTAAGAGTCTCCTTGATTCTGAAACCTAGTACTCACATGTTGAGAAACTCGCTCTGGCCATGGTCATCCCAGTCCAAAAGTTCTCTCACTATATCCTACTCCGCACAATTACTATTTATGCAGAGTCGAACCCCATGTATTATGTCTTCACTCGTCAGGTACTTGGGGGAAAATACTCATGCTGGATCATTATCCTCCAGGAGTTCAAGTTGGAATTTACTAAAATCACTTCAAAGAAGTCACTTGTTTTTGCAGAGCTCATGTGTGACCTTCCCCATGTTACTGAGGAAAAAGATCCCATCGATTCATTACCTAGTGAATTTGTGTTTCTCATTAGCATGAGCGGTCCTTAGTATGGAGACTTTATTCTCTCTCTCCAAACTCAACTATATCAGCCCAATTCCACTTGCGATGAACATTGTCGCATCCACCATCAAGCTAAGTATTACCTCATTTTGAATGATATCCTATACCGTCGTGGTGTCGATTCTATATTATGACATTATCTCACCCATGATGAATATTAAATTATGTTGAAATATTGCCACTCTGGAGCTTGTGGCAGTCACCTCTTTGGGTTGTCTACTGCTTAGAGGATCTTATGTGAAGGGTATTTATGGCCTTCAATATTCAAAGACTATATTAAAACTATCAAGAAATTCCCACCCTGCCAAATGTTTTCTTCTAAGGCGCGCACCCATCTTGCTCCTGTCCATCCTGTTGTAGTAGTTGGCCCTTTTCCAAAATGGGGCATAGACTTCATGCATTGTAGACCATTCTCAACTAAGGGGCATGGATACATTATCATGGCCATGGATTACTTTACTAAATTGGCTGAGGCTATTCCCACATATTCTAAAGACAGAAAAACAACTACATTTTTCTTATTTAATGATATCATCGATAGGTTCAGGATTCCTAGGGACATTGTGACTGATCATGGGTCACACTTCCAGAATAAAATGATGGCTGAACTGAGTACAAAATTAGGGTTTTGACATGATAAATCTATGCATTAATACTCTCAGGATAATGGCCAGGTTGAAGTGATCAATAAATTTTTAAAAACCATGCTTCAAGGAATGGTAGTGCAAGCCAAATCAAATTGGAATTTGCAATTATTTTCTGCACTTTGGGCCTACAGGACTACTGTGAAAACCTCTACTATTTTCACACCATTTTAATTGGTGTATGGACTTGAGGATACTATCCCAATCGAATGTGAAATTCCTTCTCTAAAGCTAGCTATGGAACTTTTTCCTAATACCACCATAGAAGAAGAACGATTTCTGTATTTGAATAAGCTTGACGAAACTTGTCGCGATGTTTCCTTAGCAAACAAAGCACACAAATAGTGAATGAAAGCCTAGTATGATAGATCTATTCAGACCCACTCTTTCCATGAAGGATATCTGGTCTTGACTTATTACCAGAAACATGATAAGCTGGGGGCAGATAAATTTGAATCTATGTGGCATGGGCCTTACATTATTAGTCATG
>LPNX010028466.1:34335-49474 GCA_001517045.1 Pseudotsuga menziesii
GCAGAGTGGCCTGAAGTCTCACCCGAAGTGATTCTAATGGGTTGGCCAAGGACTCAAGTGTCTTGGACCAGGTTCTGTGGTAGCCTGGGTTTCTCGCAGCTCTTCTAGCCTGCGAGATTTCTCTCTGTCTACGATGCGCAACTTCCTCTTACTTGCGACGACTCTAGTCCTTATCGCATCGTCGTGCCTAAGGTAACGCGTAACTCCTTCCTACATTGATTCTCAACCGCAGCACACCACAGCTCCTCTGCTAGTTCGATATCACCTCCTTGCGATATCCTACTGCTGTGGCTCAGCGTACTCAGTGCTACTTGTTTCGACTTACGAGACTCAATATACAATGTTGCTTAACTCTGCGACTCTTAACTATCTGGGATGAAATGTAGATAAACTCTTACACAAAATACTTATGGACTTCAACTTGCATTTATCTTCTATAGTGCTGTAAACTGAATAATGCATACATACATTAAACTGTAAACAAGGCCCATGCGATAACTGATAGATGCAACAAATAAACACAACACATAAATCAATCACATAACACACGATTTTAATGTGGTTCACCTCTAGGATGGAATTTACGTCCACAGAACTGTGTTTCTATTATATCTTAGGGGAAGGTAAGCACAGTTCTGCTGCACTGCATATGCAGCTCGAGATCTTCTGGGTAACTCTGCACACAGCCTGGAGCCCTTCTCTCTTAGATCTGTTTTCTACTCTATATTGCACCTCTTACAATATACTCTTCCCTCTCTGTCGATCCCCGCAGATCATTACATGCATGGTCTATGAGCCAGCTACTGGTTACAGTAAGATAACTACAGTTAATAACAGAACCAGAGCTCAACTTCTATAACTATCTAATAATCTACAAAACAACGAACAACTGAACGAACCCCTTTACAATACAAAATATATCCCTTTATAGGCAGCCTGAAGGTCTCGCCATTACAACACTGTGGGCCTATCCCAACAGTAACCCAAAACCCTAACTAGTGACAGTTGGCATATATGTACTTGAGGTAGCCGCTTTCAGTCACACCACAACTCTCTACAGTCTTCCATGCTTCCCGGCGCTGAGCATGGGTACTGTGCATCGCTTCCTTGCTTCTGTCCTTCGTCTTCAATACCTCGACCTCGTTGCTCATTTTCCTTTATGAGGGTAGTTGAGCCCTCCTATCTTCGTTGCTGCCTTCAATGCAGTGGGTGAGCTCTCTCTTCTCAGCCGCTCAGGTACTGTCGTATTCCTTGACTTCTCTGTCCTAAAAGTCACGGTTTCCAGCTCTGCTCTGCAGCTAGAAACATGCTACGGTGTTGTAGCTCTACCTTATCTCCTCTCCACCAAAACTATCTATCCACTAAACTAGCAGCTTCTTCTATAGCTACGGGACCCTGCTCCAACAGTCCCCTAACACTTTCTTGTGGCTCGTCCCTGAGCCACTACCAGCGGGCTTCTCCTGCTGTAGCTTCTCCTTGGCTTCCTGTGAATTCCGTTGAAACTTGTCCCGAAGTCCTGTGACTTCATCCTGCATCACTGCGACACACTCTTGTGCCAAGTCAAGCATGGCTTGACTAATACTGGAGTCCTCTGTTACTTAGTTCATAGGTCTCTCTTACCTTTCCTCATTGTTATGCTCATAATCTCGCTGCTTGAAAGATCTACTATTCTTGCGCTTACCATAAGGATTCAAATCCCTGGTATCACAAGAACTCCTCTCTATCTGGGTTAGAGCTCATGCTATAAGGAAGATATAAATTTGTATCTTCCAGGATTCTAAAAACATGTCGGCCGACTTGGAGCCTTCTATGTGAAAGTGATACAAACCATGAATTTCGTTCCGAGAGCAAGCCTGTGTCTGTATGCTAGAATTCTATCCTTTGTTGGCTCTGTTGTCTTCTTCAAATTTCTCCTCAGTGAATCGCTCCAGGTATTCATGCTGCCTCTGATCACCATATTTTCGTTTCTTTGCCTCAGTAATCTCTTGTTCTTCTCTTAGCTGATCAGATAGGTCGGCTGACTTCTCCCGTTGCTTTCTTTTTCTCATTTTTACTTTCTTCCTGGTGGGAGATTTCTTCTTGTCTTTCTTCTTCTCCTTAGCAGAGACTTTGATGACATCTTCTACATCCTGCACTTGACTCCTCATCCTTGGAATCTATTTGACTTGTGATGCACCTAATTTCACAACCCTGGGCGGCGGCGTCATAGCGTACATACGGCCACCAGGGTCGAAACGTCTCAGCATGTGTTCTAAAGGTTCCTCCTCGGACAGAACCCACTCAGTGTAAAATGATGGATGTGTAATGGCTGCAATTTCTGGAAATCACAGCACTCTGTAACGGGATTAGCTCTGCACATGGGAACTGATCGATGCACTCTATAACTCTCGGCTCTTGAATTCTTGCAAATGTAACCCTCCTGAATGAATAATTTCTTCTTTTATGCTGAAGACGATAATCCCGGATGCAACAGTCATCTAGACTGAATCCGTCGGTCATATTAATTGCATGGATGAGACCACACCCGTCATCCAATCCTCAATAAATGCTGAAATTTGATGAAATTTCCCTCGAAGTGCGTGTGTACAGGTGCCGGTCTCATCGAATATTTACCAAATATGGAAAGTTAATTACACTGCTGCCAAATCCACGGTAAGATATACCGGTCATTTCTTCATTAACTGCCTGTCACAAGGCAACTTGACTAGCCCTCTGTTTCCTTGTGAAAGTGGGTACGTGGTACGGAGACACATCACCTTGCTGCGATGCAACACCGCATCCTCTGCTCAAAACAAACTTAAGCACTTTTTTTTCCCCCGCAAGCCACTGATGACTTGCACAAAATGAACCATCCTTATGCGATTCCTCATACTTAGAATACCTACTGGTGTAGACTAGTTCCTAGTGCAATGCCTCCTTTCAACTACACTGGACATCTGCACTGTCGTAAGCTGTCTAGGATAGGGCTGAGAGGTGGAGTGGCTATCACTATAGAGCTTCAGCCTACTGCCATTAATCAATGTGGGAAGAAGCTCCCCATCCAGTTTGGTGAGCTAAATGGCACCTCCCTCTGTAACTTACTGTATCTGGTATGGCCCTAGCCAATGCGTCTTGAACTTTCCTAGAAACTTAATAAACTTACTGTCGTAGAGGAGTACTAGGTATCCAATCTGAAAGGTCTTACTCTTAATGTGTCTGTCATGCCAATCTTTTTCTCATGCCTTTTGCACTTTCTGATGGAAGCCAACGATGAATCTGTCTTCCTCTAAGGCAAGCAGTTGCGCTAGCCTTTCATCCAATGTGTCTGTATCAGTCATCCCGATAATCTGAGTAATTCGTAAGCTGGGAAGAATATACTCCATAGGCATAACAGCCTCCTGTCCATACACCAAACTGAAAGGTGTGTGTCTTGTAAGTTTCTTGCATGTGGTCCTATACGCCCATAATACAGTGTTAACTCTAAGGTCCCAATCATTCCTTTGGCTGTTGTAGATCTTAGTAAGAGCGTTTTCTAAAATCTTGTTAAAGGCCTCCACCGTACCATTAGCCTGTGGGTGGTAGGGAGTGCTCTTATGGTGCTGAATCTGAAATTATTCCGTCAAGGCCTCAATGGTGCAGTTCAAGAAATGTGTTCCTTGGTCACTCATCAAAATTACTGGGCATCCAAATCTACTGATGATGTTTTCAAAAAGGCACTGTGCGGCTGTAGCAGCATCACAATTTCTTACTGCTTTGGCCTCCACCCATCTGGTGAGGTACTCTATTCCAGTGATGATATATCTCACCCGAGTGCATTTTCCTGGTGGGTTGATAGGACCCACAAAGTCTATAGCCCACTTGTCAAATGCGTGCAGGGTAGCCTGCGGTCGCAGCAGCATTTCATCTCGTCCCGAGGGTTTTCCTACCCTCTGGCAAATATTGTAGCATCTACAAAAGTCCTTAGTGTCCTCAAGCAACGTAGGCCACCATAATCCTGCAGCTAGGATTTTCTGTGCAGTCGGCTTTCCTGCGAAATGACCTCCTGCGGTTCCTGAATGTGCCTCTCTGATGATAGCATCTTTTTCATGCGGCATCACACATCTGTGCAGGACTTCATCTGGACCTAACTTGTATAACTGTCCTATGATCAGTGTGAAGTCTACTGCTTTAACAACCAACTACTTCTTTTGTTGCTTAGTAAACTCGTTAGGTGCTAATCTTGTAGTGAGAAAGTGAATGATATCAGCATAGTAGTCGTCTGTGATCTGGATAGAAAACAACTATGCATCTGTCAAATTGTACTCTAGGTTACTTGGCTCTTCTCCTGAGTCTATCCGTGACAGATGATCAGGTCCGGTGTTCAATCTTCCTGGTTTTACAATGATTTCAAAATCATACTCCTGAAAGAGGAGTAACCATCTGTAGATTCTCCCCCCTAACAATGGCTTATTGACCAGATACTTCAATATGGAATGGTCAGTAAACATCTTGAACGAGGCACTCAATAGGTAGTGCCTGAACTTTTGCAGTGCATACACCATAGCTAAGCCTTCTCTTTCTTTCATGGTGTAGTTATTTTCTGTTGTCGATAGCTTTCTACTGGAATATGCGATAGGATGATCAATATCCCCTTCTCCTGGTTGCGTTAAAACAACCCCGAGTGCGATGCCAGATGCATCCACATGTACATGAAACAGTTTAGTCCAGTCTGGAAATACTAAGATGGGTGTTGTAACCATCTTCTCTTTAAGTGTGTCTAGGATATGCTGACATTCCTCGTTCCATAGGAATTTTATATCTTTCTTTAGCAGTTTTTCCATCGGTGCTGTAATCTTTGCATAGCCCTTGATGAAATTTCTGTAGTACCCGGTATGACCAAGTACTGTCCTCAATTGCTTTACTAAGTTGGGTGCTGGAAGATTTACAATGATGGTGATCTTTGTGGGATCTACCATCAAGCCTTGTCTGCAAACAATGTGACCCAACAAAATACTGAATGGCGCACAAAATATACATTTCTTCAAGTTTAGAGAAATATGGTACTGCCTACATTTCTCTAACGTCAGTCTTAAATATCCTATGTGCTTGTCATTTAGTCCAAATACAGTCCAATCATCAAAATAAACTTCTAGGAATTTATGGATGTATTCTTTAAATACAGCAACTACTACTCTAGAAAAGATAGCTGGTGCATTTTTAAGGCCAAAGGGAATTACCGTATACTAGAATGAGCCCCATTCTGTTGCAAAGGTGGTCTTGGATCGATCTTCTGGATGGATTCTGATCTGGTGATAGCCTGAAAAGCCATCAGTGAAGGAGTAGACCTCCTATCCTCCCACGTTGTCTACCACCTCGTCAGTGAACGGTGTCGAAAATGGATCATGAAGTGATGCATTGTTGAGTTTACATAGATCGACACAGATCCTGATGTCTCCTTTAGTTTTATTTTCTCTTATGACCATGGGACTAACCCATTCGCTCTCTTCTACGGGCTCAATGATGCCTGCTGCTAGCATCTTATCGATCTCATCCTTAACTTTTTCTTTATAGCGCGGATTTAATCTATATGGAAGATGCTTGACTGGTCAAGCATCCTCCTTCAATGGTATCCTCATTACTCCCAGGTCTCTGACTATTCCCTTCATCTCTGTGAACTTGGTGGGAAATAGGTCCTGATAGTCATGTAGCAAGTCTGCAATCTGTCTGACTATTTCATCGTTCCAATAGTCTCCAATAGAGGGAAACTTTGGTTCTGTGTTTGTGCCAATATTGATATTTTTAATCTTGATGGGCTCTGTGATTGCTGGAATTTCTAACTATGGTCCCTCAACATTGCGAGTCCCTTCTGACTCCGGAATGTTGGTGTTGCGAGGATCCTCATCCTCGTCCTCTGGTTCTGCTTCAAAGTTATAGCACTCAAGTGCATCTTTTAACTGGATGGCCCACTCAGGCTGAGTCTGTACTGATAAGGTACAATCCTCAAATATCTTGATATTTATTATATCTAGGGCCTAGTCGACACTTGGATACTCAGATTCAAAAGCAAAGGTGAGTAGAATGTTGTATATCATAAGTGGCCATGTAGTTGTTCCCTTGCGCAGTTTAGTCTCTGTATACCAGTTCCTCGGAACTGTGTCCAAAGTGTGAATGAATCGGTGAACCCATTCATCCTCGAGAATGCTCGACCAATTCTGTTCACATGTCTGAATATGTGACCTGGGGTCACTTTCTCCTGTGTATTGCTGCTGGACATACTCTCTGTCGATATAAAATCTGATCGCCATCAATCTCTTAATATCATCCCATGATGCGATATTCTCTTTATGTGCATACCACCATCTTGCAGGTGTGCCTCGTACTGCAAGGTCCATAGCTGCGATCCTCTGTTCATGAGGAATTTGTTGTTCAAACTATTTGAGAAAGTCCTGGATATCTGTTAGACCATGAAATGAATGAATCTCATTGATCTTTGCGCCAATCCATCGCAGTGACTTAGTCAAGTACATGCATCTGTGCACTGAGACTTCTTGAAGTCTGTTCTGCCAGTTCTCTAGACCAACATCTGAATCTGATGCGCATGAGCTGTCACATCGCCAACTAATGTTCCCTTCTACAGTCGTATTGATGTAGTCACTCTGGTTTGTGGTCATTTGATAGAGGCTCTCCATGTTATGTGCCTCTTCCTCTGTTCGGATAGGTTCAATATATCTGGGACCTTGAAAAGGATCCAACGGTGTGATGACCTGGATCTGCGCATCCTCAAAGGTCATTTGTCTTCTCTTTAGGTTGATAACGGCCATGTTACCGATCTCCCAATCAATGCCTAGTAGGGCTGGATATGGTCTACTATCGCCTATGATTTCTATAACTTCAAATTCCGCGAAGCTGCGAACTCCGTCAATGTCAACTGGCACTTGCAGTAATCGACCCAGGGGTGATACTCGCTGCTGATTAGCTAATCTCAGATGAATAGGTGATTTTACTAACTTAGGGATACCCATCTGTTCCCATGTCTACTTAGTAAGAACATTTACATCTGATCCTAGATCTAGGATCACCTCATCCATTTCAAATTCTCCAACCTGTGCTGTGAGTCGCATCTCTCTTCCGGTTCTTGTATGTCCCGTAATATTATGAACAGCACACTGTGTACTGCTCACGGAAGAAGATGGATGACACTGATCTATGATGCACTGAATTTCTCCGATAGCTTGCTCATTTCTTACAAGTTGTAAGCAACTCCACAGGAAGGAATGTACACTTCATGTCATCTCATCCTCATCGCATGTACCCGATGTGGTAGCCTGTGATATCTGTACAGGGCTAACGCCACAAGGTGCTTGCTGTGGTACGCCCCTAGACGACGGTACCTACGATCCTGATTGCATAGGGTCATCAAGGAAAGTCTTAGCTTCCTGAAATGTCTGTTTATTCTTCTGCAGGTCAAGTGGTGTTGCTTTGTTAGGAGCCCTGTGCACCCACTCCCGACCTATGTTCTTTTCAGTATCCTGCGATGTCTCACTAGTGGAAACATCACTGCGAGTCACAATGTTGACTCTTGGTTCTGGCTCTTCCTGCTCAGCAGCAATAAGCTGGATGTTCTGGTGTGCTGCTGGCTTAGGTTCTCTGATCTTAGCTATCAAGGTAGGACACTCCTCTATAGTGTGATCATAATATTTACAATAGTTACATGTGGTGGTGGAAATTTGACAGTCTCCAGCATAATGTCCTACAACTCCACAGTTGTAGCAAGTAACTGGTCCGCGACCACGACCAAAGCCTTCTCCACGGCCAAAGCCTCCTCCACGTCCTCGTCCTCTGAATCCTCCTCCATGTCCACCATAATTCGGATCATGCTAAGGTCCTGCTGCTGGACCCTGTGTTTCTGATTGGACTCTGTACAAGTCTTGCTTTGCTTCGACCATGAGATCATAGGCTCGGCAATCATGTTCATCATGGCCTACATACTTGCAGAAGATGAAGTATAAGTTCTTAGGTGTTTGCACGTACTTCTGAAGTAGAGGGCACTGGTGAGGTAGATGTCCTCTTATTTTTCATATTTCACACACGGCCCGTGGGTCTGTGGTAAGGGGTTTGGAGCCCCTGTCGCTAGATATTCTACAAAGACTGGACAGTTGTCTTTTGTTAGTTTTTCAACTTTTAAGCTAGAATTATGTTAGGATGTTTTCACTGAGAGAATAACAAGCACAGCAATAACATAAGCACATCAAAAGACACAAGAGACACAAAGAGTTTTGATCAGGGAAACCATAAATGGAGAAAACCCCGCAGCTTCCTCTAAGATAGTATCACCACAAGATGTAAAACCCCAAACAAAAAGATGCACTCCAACAGCAGTAGTCTTCTTGTCCCCGTATATTTCCTTCTCCAATAGTGTGCCACACTTGAGAGAGCAAGTGATGTGTTGTACAAGTGATAAATAGAGAGACTCTCACTCTCTATTTATATTCATCCGTTCACTTGAATTGCATTTTCACACGTAGTCTCAACCTAACAATTACTACTCGAGCCTACACCTTAATTAGTGTATAATAACTCAAGTGCCCCGAAACTGTGGGGACTTACCTAATGACTTGATATGACTTGTTTACATTATTAATCTTCTCTATCGGAACATCGGGGCATGATCACATGACTCAAATAGATAATAGAAACATCCCGGAATAAACATCGGGTTACAATACATAAGATACATATAAGAATACATTATGAAGTTACATATACATCAACACTCCCTCTTAACTAGGAAGGTATTCTTTCGACATGATTTTTAGCACTGGTCTCCTTCTTTGTATTAACTGGAACATCTTCATCTTCAAGTCATCTTCGTCTTCAAGTCATCTTCATCTTCAAGTCATCTGGATATGGATCATCATAGAACTGGATCTGGATCATCACTCGATCTGGGTCATCATAGCACATCATCACTGGATCTGGATCATCACTCGATTTGGATCATCATCACTGGATCTGGATCATCACTCGATCTGGATCATCATCACTCGATTGGATCTGGATCATCACTCGATCTGGATCATCTCTTGATCTGGATCATCACTGCTGGATCTAGATCATCACTCAATATGGATCTCCCAGACTCATCATAACTGGATCTGGATCATAGCTCGATCTGGATCATCTCTGGTCATCATCATGTCTGTACTATCTCATCATAGGAAGTTCTACCGAGCCAGCCTTCTTTCATGTTGGTTGTAGGCCTAGCCCATAGGTAGGTCTTCACCCAGCACTTACATCTGACCTACTCGTCAGAAAGGCACGCCCAACACTTACATCTGACCTACTCATCAGAAAGGCATGCCCAACACTCACATCTGATCATGTAGTAAACTACAATCACATCAGAAAGGCTGTGCACTCACATCTATCATGGAAGGAACTGAATCCTCTCACTAAGATAGAATGGCCTACCCTTACATCTGACATGGAAGGAACTTAATCCTCTCACCATGAAAGAATGGCCCGCACTTACATTGGCCATGGAAGGAACTTAATCCTCTCACCATGATGGAATGGCCCGCACTTACATCGGCCATGGAAGGAACTTAATCCTCTCACCATGATGGAATGGCCCGCACTTACATCAACCATGGAAGGAACTTAATCCTCTCACCATGATGGAATGGCCCGCACTTACATCGGCCATGAAAGGAACTTAATCCTCTCACCATGATGGAATGGCCCGCACTTACATCAGCCATGGAAGGAACTTAATCCTCTCACCATGATGGAATGGCCCGCACTTACATCGGCCATGGAAGGAACTTAATCCTCTCACCATGACGGAATGGCATACACTCACATCTGACCTGGAAGGAACCAAATCCTCCACCCTCACCAGAAAGGCCCCTAGTCCCAGACTGAGCTACCTGGTAACTGACCAGGCACCTCCACTCTCTCGGAGAGTGGCAATTGCCCTTACATCTATCCTACTCAACAGAATGGCCAACACTTACATCTGACATGGGAGGAACCTAATCCTTTATCCATGAACAGAATGGTTCAGCCCTTACATCTGACCTGCTCATCAGAATGTCTATGCATCTCAGCACTCATATCTGACATGGAAGGAACTGAATCCTCTCACCATGACAGAATGGCTCACCCCTTACATCTGACCATGGAAGGAACCAAATCCTCTCACCATGTCAGAATGGCTATGCATTTCAGCACTCATATCTGACATGGAAGGAACTGAATCCTCTCACCATGATATAATGGCTCAGCCCTTACATCTGACCATGGAAGGAACCAAATCCTCTCACCATGTCAGAATGGCTATGGGTCTCATCACCTTCTCTGGGAGGAAGCCTCAATTTGGAGAAAACCAAGTCTCTCTCTGAAGTACTCGAACTTCACTCTGGCTAGTGGCTTCGTCAACACATCAGCTATCTGTTCCTCCATCGCAATATACAGGAGCTTCACTGCTCCTCTCTGCACCATATTCCTGATATAGTGATACTTGATCTCAATATGCTTCGACTTGTCATGGAAAACTGGATTCTTTGACAACTTCACGCAACTCTGGTTGTCACATTGTATACAAGTAGCATTTAACTAGAGATCAAATATATCATACAGTAGCTTCCGCAGCCATACTGCCTCATAACTAGCTGAACAAGCTGCGACATACTCTGCTTCAGCTGTACTCAGTGGCACACATGATTGCTTCCTGTTAAACCAAGATATCACACCTGATCCCATACCGAAGCAACATCCTGAAGTACTCTTCCTATCGATGACACTGCCTGCCCAATCTGAATCAACATAACCTTCCAGGTTAATCTTCTGATTCGCATCGTACTTGAGCCCATAATCAACTGTACCCTTCAGGTACCTCAAAATATGCTTTGTAGCCATCAAGTGAACACTTCTTGGATCTGTCAGGTACTGGCTCAAGGTGTTCACAGCAAAGCAAATATCTGGTCTTGTGTTCGTCAGGTACATCAATGACCCAATCATCTGATGATACATCGTAGCATCAACCATCTCTGATGAAGCATCACTCAATATCTTCAGGTTCGATGCCATAGGTGTAGCCATAGCCTTGCAGTCCATCATCCCAAACCTCTTCAGGATCTCCACTGCATACTTCCCTTGTCCAAGGAAGATCCCATCTGTACTCTGCCACACCTCCATACCTAGAAAGTAATGCATCATCCCCAAGTCCTTCATTTCAAACTCAGCAGCAAGCTTTCTCTTCGTATCAACAATCAACCCATTTGTGCCTGTCACAAATAAATCATCTACATATAGTAGGAGCATCACTGGGTTGCCATCTTCAACCTTGTAGTAAAGGTTGGAATCTGCTTTACTTTTGGAGAAACCTAAACTGGATAGAAAGCTGTCAATCCTATCGTACCAGGTCTTGGGTTCCTATTTCAAACCATACAGAGCTTTCTTCAATCTGCATACATGAGACTCTCTGTCATGTGTCTCAAAACCGAGTGGCTGTTCTACATACACTTCCTCTTCTACTACACCATTCAAGAAAGCAGTCTTGACATCCATCTGGTGTATCTTCCACTTCGTTACTACAGCCAGAGCAAGTGCTAATCTAATGGAAGTGTATCTAGCTACAGGTACAAAGGTCTATTCATAGTCTATTCCCTCTTTCTGAGAGAATCCTTGAGCTAAAAATCTTGCCTTATACTTTTCAATGCTACCATTTGCAGCATGATTGATCTTGTAGATCCATTTGGAAGTGACAACTGACTTCCCTTTTGGTCTTGGGACAACATCCCAAACATCATTCTTCATGATTGATTGATATTCTTCGATCATAGCATCCTTCCATTCTTTCTGTTCTGCTGCCTCTTCATAACTGGAAGGTTCTTTATCAATAAAATCACATAATAAAGCTACATACCCAGAATTTGATCTGGTTCTCTTTCTTTCTCTGTGATTCTCTTCTGGAGCCCCATATCTTTCTGCACCTTGGATAAGTTCACATACCCAAGCAGGTTTCCTTTTATGAGGATTCTTCTCCAGAGGTGGATCTACAGGTCTTTGTGGTTCCTCAAACTCTCGATCTTCTTCTTGAGCTTCTTTGTTCATGATTGTATCATGAATTTTGGATCCTTTAGCTTCCGCTTCTTCAGGTTCTTCAGTAGGTCTCTTTTTGGATTTGTTGTAAGCTATGCCTTCATCAAATGTCACATCCCTGCTGATGTCAATCTTCTTGTATCCTGGAAAGTAGATTCTGTAAGCCTTCAAGCTTTCAGAGTATCCCACAAATATACCCTTCTTTTCTGAAGGATCTAATTTTGTTCTCTTCTCTTTTGGAATATGTATGTAAACAGGACAACCGAATATTTTGAGATGGCTGACTTCTAGTTTCTTGTCGGTGAAGACTTCTTCAGGATTCTTGTTCTCAAGTACTCTATGTGGAGTACGGTTCTGCACATACACCGTTGTTCTGGCAGCTTCAGCCCAAAGATGCATAGGTAGATCTTGATCATGAAGCATAGCTCTTGCAGCTTCCATGATAGTTCTATTTTTCCATTCTGCAACCCCATTCTGTTATGGATTATATGGAGTGGAAAATTCCCTCTTAATCCATGATTCTTTACATAGCTCCTTGAATTCATTCGAAGTGAATTCTCCACCATTATATGATCTAATGGTCTTGATCTTCTTTTCAGTATGGTTCTCAATCAAGGCTTTGAATTCCTTGAACTTGCAGAATACTTCATCTTTGTTCTTCATAAAATAAATCCATGTCTTTCTAGAAAAATCATCAATAAAAGAAACATAGTATGCATACCCGCTAAGTGAGTTTGATGACATAGGACCGCATACATCGGAGTGGATGATTTCTAGAATGCTTTTGGCTTTGCTTTCGCTGCTTGGAAATGTCTTCTTTGTATTCTTTCCTTTCGCACATCCTTTGCAGACCCCATCATGTTTAGCTTGAATTTCTAGAAGACCTTCGACAGCTTTACTTGCAATAGGCAGTGCTCTGTAATGCACATGTGCAATTCTTCTATGCCAAAGCTCATTTGGCTCTACTGAGTCATGGATCAAGGCTTGTTTTGGATGGCCCTTCAACTTATACAAGCCTCCTTCTTGTTCTCCAATCACCACCGCATCATTGATAGTCTTTCCTTTTGGCCACATGATGACTTGACCATCTACGAATGCCACCCACATTCCTTTTGCATCTAATGCTGAAATGGATAGAAGGTTCTTCTTCAGTCCTGGCACAAACAATACTTCATTCATTGTTAGAGACTTACAAGAGTCTAGCTTGTATGAAGATTCCCCACTACCTTTTATTGGATATTGGTAGTCATCTCCTAGTTTCACCTTGTGAGGTGATTCATGTTCTGATAGTCTTACAAAGGATTCCTTGAATCCCGTCATATGTTAGCCCCACTGTCTATGAGCCAATCATCACTTCCATGAGTAATGTTACCTATGAGAGCTGATATCAGAACATATTCATCCTCGCTTGAAGAATCTTCACTTTCATATCTGGATCTCTTTCTGGATGGTTCATCATCTTCTGCAGCATGAGCATGATGTCTTCGTTTGTTGCTCTTCTTCACAATCTTCTGTTTGTTAGGACAATTCCTTGCATAGTGTCCTGCTTCATCACAAGTATAACATATTATCCTAGATACATATCTTCTAGTATTATATTTGTGAGAGTGCTTACCTCTCGAGCCATGAGGTCTCCTTTTGCTTGACTTGGAGTGAGGCTTGGAGTGAACCGTAAGAGCTTGGTCTTCACTTCCCATCTTCTCTTCATGAGCTGCTATCCGGGATTCTTCTTGAGAGCACTCTTCCCATAGTCTGCTAAACTTGACTAATTTATTTCTCGCACAAATTCCTTGGATGAAAGCATCCCATGTCCTAGGGAGGCCATTCAAGGTAGTCATGACAATCTCTGCATTTTCCACTTCTTCATCAACCGCTTCTAATTGTTCTTTGATTTGAGAAACCCTTGTGAAGTATGACTGGATAGTTGCTACATTCTGAATCTTCACATTCTTCAGCTGGTTCCTCAGGGTCATCTTCCGATTGATGTTCTTTCCTTCAAACAATTTGGTTAGGGCATCAAACATAGCTTTAGGTGTCTTGAGAGAGGACACCTGTGGGATGAGATGATCCTTGATAGAATCAGCAATGATCCTCTTTGCCATAACCATATTCTTCTTATGTAAGGCCTTTGCCTCATCTCCCTCTGGAACTGGAACCTCCTCATGAATGTAGGAGTCTAATTCATTCTCTTCCAGGACCAGGGAGATCCTATACTTCCAAGCTCAGAAGTTATTAGCTCCCTCAAGCTTTTCATCAAGCTTGGTATGATGAGACATCTTTAAACAAGAACCTCAAATGGAAATACAAAAGATTTTAGATCTTACCAGGTTCAAGATGTCGGATCTGAAACTTGAGCTGAAATCCTGCAGAGCTGGTCTAGGAGCAACTAGGGTTTTGGTTTTCCAGAGTTCTGTCCACCCAAATGCCTTCAAATTTGTTCCTAAATTCGATTTTTGGGAGGAGATCAATCCAGGCCTGGGCTCACTGAAAAATTCCTCTTCTGTAAAAAGCCCTAATTTTTGACCCCAGTGACAGGTCCAAAACTGAAAAACCTCAGAATTGAATTCTGTTTCGACAGAAAGATGCGCCCTAGGGAGGAGAGTAATTCCACCTTACTTTTGATGAAAATCTATGGAGGAAGATCCACAAACTAGGAATCCCTAGTTCCCGCAGCTGCACAGTGTCTTGTTTTCAGGTTAGCTCTGATACCATGTTAGTTTTTCAACTTTTAAGCTAGCATTATGTTAGGATCTTTTCACTGAGAGAATAAAAAGCACAACAATACCATAAGCACATCACAAGAGACAAGAGACACAAAGAGTTTTGATCGGGGAAACCATAAATGGAGAAAACCCTGCAACTTCCTTTAAGATAGTATCACCACAAGATGTAAAACCCCAAACAGAAAGATGCACTCCAACAGTAGTAGTCTTCTTGTCCTCGTATATTTCCTTCTCCACTAGTGCGCCACACTTGAGAGAGCAAGTGATGTGTTGTACAAGTGATAAATAGAGAGATTCTCACTCTCTATTTATATTCATCCATTCACTTGAATTGCATTTTCACACGTAGGCTC
>LPNX010028468.1:0-37429 GCA_001517045.1 Pseudotsuga menziesii
GGGGGCTAGGAAACCCGTCGGTTTCCTAGGGCCAGCAAAC
Organism: Pseudotsuga menziesii; assembly: GCA_001517045.1. Taxonomy (NCBI): domain Eukaryota; kingdom Viridiplantae; phylum Streptophyta; class Pinopsida; order Pinales; family Pinaceae; genus Pseudotsuga; species Pseudotsuga menziesii. The sequence goes on from LPNX010028468.1 coordinate 41, forward strand.
CTGCTGGTCGGCAGGGTGGAAAATCGGAGCCGGCAATAAGGCTCCTTCAGGAGCAAGAGAGGGAAAAGTAGGAGCTGGAGCTGGAGCTGGAGCAAGATTCAAGAGCAAGAGCGAAGCAAATTCGAGGTATTTCACTAGTAAACCATCTTTTACTGCGCAAAATTTAAATGAAAAAAAAAAAATCTGATGTTGAAATAGATATTTTTCTTCTCTGTGAAAGTGAAAGATTGATTGAGTGCTTTGCACGGCAGACAGAGCCCTACAACATCTCCTCTATACTCTGCCTATGTAAATGAGAGTGCTATGGCACCCTGCTTCATACTTGACAAGATGATTGGTCCATCTGCAAGAATGAACACATATCCTAAAGTAGAGTTTCTTTTTTTGTTGTCACCTACCCAATCACTGTTAGTAAATCCAACTAGCTCTAAGTCATATTTTTCTTTATAGAATATCCCATGAGTTCTTGTTCCTTGAACAAAGTTTAGGATCCTATTGGCTGCTCTCCAATGGATCTCATGAGGATGATCCATCTATCTTGAAGCCACACTAACTACATAATATAATTCAAGTCGAGTATGTGTAAGATAAAGTAAACACCCAATCAACTTCTTATACAGTTTGTTATTTACCAAAGGAGAAGAACCTACTTCCTCAAGCTTAACTCCAGAAAGGAATGGAGTCTTTCTTGGATTGAAATATTTCATGTTGAATTGTTGAGAATATCTAAAGCATACTTGCACTGATGAAATTTGACTCCATGTTGGGATTGAGGCTCAACAATCCCAAATCTGTCATGGAAAACGCATGGTTCATTGCATCCTTCAAGGAGGAAATATCTTTCGTTGAACTTCCTGTAATCAATAGGTCATCCACATATAAAACAATAATCATTAAAGAACCATGAATCAGCTTCAAATAGACATTTGTATCATATTTGCATCGAAAAAAATTATGTGATAGCAGAAATCCATCAATCTTGGCATACCAAGCCTTGGGGGCTTGCTTTAGCCCATACATTGATTTCTTTAACCTTCATACTAAAGATGGATTAGAAACAAAAATTAAAATTTATTCATATAAATATCTTCATTCGGATCTCCATTTATAAAGGCACACTTCACATCCATGTGATGTACCTCCCATTTCCCTGAAGCTGCAATAGCTAAAGCTAGCCTTATGGAGTCCATCTTTGCCATTGGTGCAAAAATATCATTGTAATCAATACCTTGAACTTGTGAGTAGCCCTTAGCTACCAATATTTCCTTATATTTCGAAAGTGAACCATCGACAGCAAATTTAGTTTTATAAACCCACTTACACTTTACTAGCTTTCTCCCTGGGGGGAGAACAACTAGTTTCCATGTGTTTTTATTTTGGAGCGAGTTGTATTCTTCCTTCATGGTTGTTTTCCACCTTGGATCATCTGATGAATCTTCATATGTCTGAGGATCAGATTCAACCATCAAATAACACTTCTCAACAAAGAGTGGATCTTTCATACAAAGGGCACTCTCAAATTGATACCTAGTCCTCCTAATGTCACTAGGATTCCCATGTAGTTCCTTAGTTGCATGAATGGTATTTGATGCCCATTTTGTTCTTGTAGGGATGTTAGGATATTCAATTAAATCATCATTATCATAAATATATGAATCATAAAACTCATTAGTCTATTCACTTACAATCAATGGTTGTGGTGATGAAGAAGACTCTCCAACTTCAACTGTTGCTAAAGGTCGTTCTTCAAATTGAAAGCTTATTTCAATGAAATATTTGTTGTTGCTCAATTTTATCACCTTGTACCATTTTGAATCTTCACAATACCCAACAAAAAGGCACTCTTTCCCTTAGGGTTGCAAATCCTTCCTCTTTTCAGTTGGAATTCTAGCCGAAGCCTTTGACCCAAAAATCATGAAATGGGTCACATCTGGCTTCTACCCACTCCAAGCTTTGAAAGGTGTGATTCCATCAAGTTGCTTATGTGGAACCCTGTTCTTTATATAGTTTTCACAGTTTAGAGCCTCATCCAAAAACTTTGGTGGCAACTATTTAACCTCCATCATGCAAGTTGCCATATCCTTGAGTGATCTGTTCTTTCTCTCAACAACACCATTTTGCTGTGGTGTGTAAGGAATAGAATGTTGCACTTGGATACCTAAATATTCACAATCATGGATGAAATAAGACTTGACATACTCTCCACCATTATCATTTATGAGGATCTTGAGTTTCCTCCCATACTGGTTCTCAACAAAGGTTCGAAAGAACTTGAAGAGGTCAAAAAATTCAAACTTGTGCTTTAGAAAGTAGACCCAACAATACCTAGAAAAATCATATATGAAGGTGAGTGATTATTTGTATTGAATCATGGACATATGAGGGAATGGACCAGCAATGTCACCGTGGATTAACTCAAGGGGTGCAGAGGTTCTCTCATGAGTAGCTCTCTCATACTTGTGCTCTAGATGTTTTCCTAGGATGCAACCTTGGCAGACTCCCTTATAAAACTTGATATTTGGTAACCCTATGACCATATCTTTGTCACTCAAATATGAAATATACTTGTAGTTAGTATGGCCAAATTTCTCATACCAAATCTTGCTTTATTCATTAGCATGAGTGAGAAGAGCAGAGGGGTTTGAGAAGGGTAGTAAATGGGAAAACTTGTATACCTTTGAACTGTGATTGACAACACCTTTGCCTATGACTTTACCATTTGAAATATATAATATTTCAAATTCATTGGGGGATAATATGAGTTTCTTTGGAGACCCAGTGTGGGTCATCTGGTACACTGACAAGAGGTTAGTAGCCAGACCTAGTACATACAACACATCATTGAAGGAACCATGGTCAATATTAATTCTACTCTTCCCCATACTATCAGTAATGGAGTCATCTCCCAAAACAATTTTTGGACCTTTCGAATTGTCGAGAGAGGAGAAAGTATCCATTTTTGAAACCATATGTCTAGAAGCTCCAGAATCAATGATGAAGCTAGGTTAGCTTGAGATGCTAGCAGCCAAGGCATGTAATCTCTCCTTGTCTTCTTAATTTGATCCTCCTTCCCTCTTTCTTACGCAATCAAGAAGGGAGATGTTGTTCTTCTCCAAGAGTTGGGTCAACATGTAAATTTTCTTTTTCATACAAGACCTCTCTCGATGATATCCCTTACTACAATATGCACACTTGCTCATTTCTCCTTTCTTATTCTTAGAGCCTAAGGGCTCCTCTTGAGAATTTTCCTTGTCTCTCTTTTTCTCAGGTGTCGTTTTGGATTTCTTCTTGCCTTTTTAATCCACCCTGGAATCTCCAACAACCAAATCTTGTTCTTTGGAATGTTTGATGGTGCCCATGATTAGCAATTTATATTGCTCCTGGGTGAGGGATTCCATGAACTCAACAAGCTTAGGCATATTCTAGGTTCGACCTGTCAATTTGGTGGCATGGAAGATTGAAACAAACACTGAGTAGTCAATACCAAGATTTGAAAGTATGGTTAAGACTAGTTGATCTTCCTTCTTTTCGATTCCACACTGTTTTAATTGCAAAAATAGGGCCTTACACTTTGAAAAATAGAGCTGCAATGAGTTGCAATGATTCGAAGCTGCTGAGACTGAAGGAGTTCAATTCATTCTCAATTTGATGTCCTATTATTTTATATGTATTTACAAAAATATCTTCAAGCTTTTCCCAAACCTCATTAGGTGATGTCAATGCATCAAGATGAAAGAGGAGGTCTCTTGAAATTCTCAAAGACAAGAGACCATAGGCCCCATCCGTCCTATTGTGCCATTTAATTTTCTATGCAATTGCATTGGGATCTGCCTTAGTTGCCATGGTAAACCTGTAGAGACCTTTATCTCTCAAAAATATTTCCATCTCAACTTTCCATTCGAAGAAATTGAATGGAGTCAAGATGATCCTTTGAGATTGGTCCATATCTCATCAACTGTGCCCTCCAGTCAGTAGAATTCGATCCTAGTAAATTATTTTGAACCTGTAATAGCAATATGGAAAGAGATAAATATATATACAAAGGATATGATACCATGTGTAAATTGAACCCAAGCAGTAGAACAATTACACTCACAAAATTGCTAATCAAACATGCAAAATTCACAAAAAAGAGACTAAAATTGGAGCATAACACAATCCTCTATTGAATAAGTTTATAGAATCAAACCTCATCAAGTAATAATATTTCCAAATATATAATTACATCAGATGTTCTAAATAATAAGGATTCTATTTGAATTGGTAAAAAAGAAGGCTTACTAAAAACTAGTCAAATCCCCCATAAATGCATAAAACGCTTTCCTAATCTGTCAAGATGCTCGTGAATTGGATGAATAAAATATTTCATCTGATAAGTGATGGAAAGATATCATATCCATGCTTTTTTATGGAGAAAAAGAAGGAGGATGGTGAAGGAAAAAAACAAGGCAGTTACTCCTAGACTAGCTTTTCTCTCTTGCCTTAAAACTGCTATAAAACAATGTAGCTTTTAGAAAAAAGCAGAAATTTGCTTTTACTATTTTGGAATTAAATAAGAGTTGCTAAAAAAATTTCCAATATTATTCCAAAGTGCTCCATGACCCAATTTTATCATGTGTTGATTTATAGGTGCAAGTGGAATCCAACTAGCATGGTGAGGAATCTAGGAATATAAGAATAAGACAAAAATGATTAATTAATGTCAAATATGGGTAATTATGGGTTTGATTATTCTAACAATATGCATATATTTGGATTCCTTTAAATTTTGTTTAACTTTATTTACCACATGTTACATTCCCTTTACCATATATAGTGCAAGCATGACTATATCTATTGTATTATCCCAAGTTATATGTGTGTTGGATTTTCTTCCATATAGGATTTCAAAAAGAATAATATTTTTTAATGATTGATATCCATTATTGTAGGAAAATTCTAACAAATGTTATTCCTCCCATCATGTAGTATTATACATAACATACATAACCAACATTTCTTCAAGGATTTGATTAGCAATCTCCATTTGTTCATCAGTTTTAGGATGATAACTTGTGTTGAAGACCAACTGTGTATCTAAACTTGTGAATAATGATTTCCAAAATTTTGAAGTAAACTTCACATCTCAATCTAATATAATGGCTTCTGCTACCCCGTGTAAGCTAAACACTTCCTTTAAGAAATTATCAACAATATTTATTGCCTTAAATGTAGATTGAATAGGAATAATATGGGAAACTTTGATAAATTTATCTAACACTACCATAATCGCATCATGTCATTTCCTAGTTTTAGGTAAACCAATGATAAAGTCCATACTAATTATTTCCCATTCCCATTTCAAGATTGATAAAGGATGCAATAAACTAGCATGATGTTGATGTCCAACCTTAACCTGTTTACATTCTTGACATTTTTCAATATATTCAACAATATAAGCTTTCATTACATGCCAATAATATTTCTTTATAATTGCATAAATAAATTTTCTATATCTAGGATATGTATTTAACAAGGATTTTTATGAAATTCAATTATAACAATACATCTTAATATTCTATATATGGAATATATAACTTGTTTTTGTATATTAGTAATCCATCATCTATAAATTTAAATATTTGTAGTTGTTGTTCATTATTTTCCCGCTGTAAATTCTATAATTTCTTCACTAAACCCATCATGTTCAAAAAAAAATTATCCTATGTTTTGATTCAAATTCAAAATTACTAACTACAGTCATATGAATCACCTATATATTTCAACTCAATGCATCTACAATTTTATTTTCCTTAACTTTAATGTTCTTAAAAAGGCAAACCACCTAGATTGTCTTGGATTTAAATTTTGTTGACCAAACAATAGTTCATCCTAATATTATCAATTTTTAACATAAATATTTTTGTCCCTATAGGTAATGCCTCCACATTTTTAAGGAATGAATTATGGATACTGACTCTAAATTGTGAGAGGTGTAATTTCTTTAATGTTATTCTAATTTTCCTGACACCTAATATACCATGTGATTATCTTGCATCAACACTCATCCTAGCCCTTCTTTGAAAGCATTTGTGCATATTACAAACTCCCCATATAAATTTGCAATTTTTAAAATCGATGTTGTAGTCAACACATGTTTTAACTATTGGAAGATCATTTCACATTTTTCATACCAAATGAATTTTACTTATTTTATTTGAAGGTAAATTATGGGACATACAATCTTAGAGAAACCATTTATAAGCCTCCTATAATACTCGACAATATCCATACACAATATTATGCCAATCACATTCTTAGGGGTAACCCGATTCATTATGGCTTTGAATTTATCTAGATCCACTCCCATTCCTTTTCAAAAATATTACGTCCCAAATATTGTATCTAAATTTTATAGAAATCACATTTATTAATTTTGACATACTATTGTTGACTCCTCAAAATTTGCAAAATTGTTTTTAGATGTTCATCATGTTATTTTTCAGTTTTTTAGTAAATAGATTTATCGTGAATGAAAACAAGTAAAAATTTATCCAAATATTTACTAAGGATACTATTCATAAGGCACAAGAAATTTGTTTGTGCATTAGTAAGAAAAAAAGGCATAACTACAGACTGATATACCTTTCCTTGATTGACCTTACCTAGTGATATCCTGACCTTAAAAAGATATTCAAAACTATTTTGGATCCCTTGACTGAATTGAACATGCCATCAATCATATTCAATGGGTATTTATATTTATAGTGATTTTATTCAATTGTTTTTATTATATGTACAACCTCAATGTTCCATTCATTTTCTTTATAAATAGAACAAGTGCTGCCCATGGAGATACGATAGGGCTGGTATAGTATTTATCTAACATATCCAACAATTACATTTCCAGTTACACCAATTCTAGATTACACATCCAATACAGTTCCTTGACATAGATATAACCCCCAGTATAAAATCAATAGTGAAATCAATATCCCTTTTAGGGGGAAGACCTAGTATTTCCTCTAGAACCCCATCTCTGAATTCATGAAGTACTAAATAGTCTTCCATTTCCAGCTTGCTTTCTTGTCTATAATCTATTACATGTATAACATACATGTTACATATTTTTCTAGCACACTTCTTTAATTGTAAAGTGGAAATATTCCTTATGGAAACATTTTGAGGAATACCAATTATTGTTCAAGGATTACATATATGTACAAGTGAAAGTTTTGTTGAAATTGTTCAGCACTACTCAATTCCCCTCTAACAAATCCAATCCTATAAGCACATCGTAAGAACCCAAAATTAGAATATTTAATTTTTCTATGGTAGGAAATCCATTCATTTCTAATGGACACTTTTCAATTAAATATGGTATCTTCATTTTTTCATGTGTATCTAGATGTAATAGCCAAAGCTTTTTATGTATACACTTCTTTAGAACACATGTTTCAATAATATTAGGGAAAATATGACTCTAACAAGATCTAATTTCAATCAAAATAGAGATAGTGTGAGAATTTGATTCACATCTGGACCTAGGAGCACAAGAGACTCTCACAATTCGAATTACTTGCAAAAACCAACAAAAAAGCTTGAAAGAGTAACAAAATTTACATACACATGTGAACACAAAGTGGATATTATTGAATTGTCTAACATCTGAATGTGTTTAGATCAGATATATATCACATTAGGAATAATTCATGGGGATTAGGAATCCAATTAGGAGTGTACATGCGTCATGGAAATATTTGACCTCAATCCCCCCTAGGTGGACCAATGAAGCTCCAACTCATCCCAAACAGTCATGAACCATGGTGTGAATGTTATTTAAGTGTTCTAGGGAGATAATGAGTCCAAGGAATGCATGGGTGAGCAAGTATATGTGTGGGAGTGGCTCAAGGTGAGCAATAAATTCTCAAGAAACCCAAAAATGGTCCAAAACACCCCTAACACCCCTAGTCATCCCAAACTCCAAAAAAAGAGGAATGGGAGCGCTCTTGTCTTTAATGAGGGTGCACATGTGCTAGTTAACTGATCTGGGGAGGTGTTGTATATGTGAACATGAAAAAATAACTAGATATCTTGTAGAATCAACTTCCCTAAGTCTAAACCATAGCAACTTAATGCATCGAAGAAAATAAAATAGACTAAGGTATAAACTAAGGTACTAAGGATGGATTAATATTATAACACCCCCCCCCCCCCCCCCCCCCNTTTATTTGTCCATGAAAAACAAGGAAAAGAGGAAAACCACATGGGAACAAAACCTCTCCTCAAAAATGGACATGGGACCAAAAATATGAAGGTGAATTACAACTATCACGATGCATCACTCACTCCAAGACGTTATTTTAAGTAATTGAAGGTATTCTCAGTAAAACACTTGCTGAAAATATCAGCAGTTTGCTTGGTGGAAGGGAAATACTGCAAGGCTTTCACCTTACCATGGAATAAGCCCTGAATGTAGTGCATATGAATCTCTATGTGCTTAGTCCTATTTCTATGCACTAGATATATAGAAATATTTATTTCATTTTATTGTCACACCAAATAATAGTGGGTGAATCAAGTGCAACATTAAGCTCCCGAAGATTGCCTTACAACCACACACATTGTGTAACTGCATTCACTGCTCCTCTGTATTCAGCCTCAGCTAAAGAAATGGAAATAGTGTGTTTTTTCTTAATTTACCAAAAAATGGGACCATTGGAAATCATAAATACAAAACCTGAAGTGGAATTTCTATCATTGGGATATCCAACCCAATCCGAATCAGAAAATCCTACTAGTTCTAGTGGAGAACTAGCTGCATAGCATACCTTGAAGTTCCTAGTGCCTTGAACATACTAGAGGATCCTCTTGGATTCCTTCCAATGGATCTCATGTGGCTACTGCATATATCTTGATAAAACACTAACAACATAAGTTGAATCAGGTCTGGTATGTGTAATATACAAAAAACTCTCGACTAGTTGTCTATACAATGAGCAATCTACCAATGGAGAGTCACCAATTTCACCTAGTTTTATGCCAGAATGAAATGGGAACTTGGTTTACTTAAATTCAACCATATTAAAATTTAATAGCAGTTCTGAATCATACATTTTTTTTCCAATCATGATACGTCTTTTAGATTGCTCAATTTTCAAACCAAGAAATTGTTTTAGCAATCCTAGATTAGTCATTGCAAACTCACTGTGTAAAGATGCTTTAATTGATCCAATTTCTTTGGTGCAACTACCTGTAATTAAGAGATCATAAAAATACAGTACAATTACCTACAATACATCACCAACATGATGCAAATAAACATCAGGATTTTATTTGCATTGAACAAATCCAATTGATAGCAAAAACCTGTCCATTTTGGCATACCAAGCCCTTAGGGCTTGCTTGAGGCCATAGAGTGACTTATTCAACCTGGAAAAAAAGTAAGAATTCTCTTAGAAACCTTCAATTTTCTGTATGTATATATATTCATGTATATCACCATGAAGGAATACACTTTTTACATCCATGTGGTGAACCTCCCAACATTTACTAGCAGCAATAGCTAAAACTATCATAATTGAATCCATCTTTGCAACTGGTGCAAAGGTATATGTATAGTCCACTCCTTGTAATTGAGAAAATAATATAGAATTATATTTAATATCATACCCATCAACTGAAAATTTTGTCCTATAGACCCACTTGCATTGCACAAGCTTCCTCTTAGGAGGCAAGGAAACCAATTCCCAAGTCTCATTATCTTGTAGAGAATTGAATTCATATTGCATGGATGAGTGACATATTGGGTCATGAGATGATTCATGATATGACCATGGATAAGATCCAATAATCACATAGAAATTCTCATAAAGATAAACTTCACTTTCAAAATAAGCATTGTGAAAATGTGATCTTGTCTTCCTAGGATCTAGAAGATTGCCTGCTAAATCCCCAGCAGCTTGTATGGTTTTCTCCACCCACTTGGGACTTTAGGGTGAGTCATGTATAGAAACATAATATTCATACACATAATTATCAGAAATATCATCAAAATAATAAGTGGAATCATCACTTACATCATCATGGTGTTGAGGAGAAGATCATTCCCCGATAGTAGTTCAAAATATGGTATAATCTCCTATCTGAATTGCACACTTCTCTCAATGAAAGTTTTTTGTGTGGACGTATAAAATATATTGTATCCCTTTGTTTCTTCACCATACCACACCATTATGCATTATTTTCTTTTTTTATGCAATGCCTTCCTATTTTCTAATGGAATTTGAGCCCATGCCCTTGAGCCAAAAATCCTTAAATGTGAGATGTTTGGTTTGTGACCAAACCAAGCTTCATAAAGTGTTTTCCATTTCACTGATTTGTGTAAATCCCTATTCTGAATATATTCAGCATAATTAATGTCTTCAAACCATATCTTAGGATTCAAATCCTTAGCCTCAATCATCCACGTATCTATCTCCTTGAGAGCCCTATTTTTTGTCTCTGCCACACCATTTTTATGTGGTGTGTAGGGGACTGAATGCTACATTTGGATGCCACATTCCTCACATAGGTGCTGCAAATTTTTATTCATGTACTCTTTACCATTATCAGTCCTAAGTATTTTAATCATGTTCCCATTTTGATCCTCGACAAGGGCCTTCCAAATCTTGAGAGTCTCAAAGACTTCATATTTTAGGTTAAGGAAGTATACCCAACAAAATCTTGACAAATCATCTATGAAAGTGAGAACATACCTTGATCCTCCATAGGAGGGAGTGAGAAGAGGACCAATGAGATCTAAATTCACCAATCCAAGTGTTTGCGTAGCTCTCCTTACCTTACCCTTCTCATAGTTGCGCTCTAGATGCTTTCCCACCACACAACCAATGCATGCACCATTAGAATATTTGATAGGAGGAAACCATTCCATAGTCTCATACTTGTTCAATTCTTGAAGGTATTTGTAGTTCATATAACAAAATATATCATGCCATAGCTTGTAGGTTTCATTGCATGAGACAAAAGCGCTTTCCCACCGGAATTTCGAAGAAACTTGGAGAATTTCTACATTCTAGCTTGGTGATCTACATACCCCAATGCCACAAATTTGTTGGAGGAGATTTATGTTATGTCAATCTCATATGGAGTAAATGTTACTCTCTTGGGTTCTCTAGTATGTATCATTCGGTATACTGATAGCAGGTCTACTACCAAGTCTTGTACATAGAGGATGTCATTGAAATATCCATGGTCAAGGTCAATCCTCCTAACTCCATTGGAATGGATCTCAAAGTTATCACCCATTTGAAAAACTAGGCCACTATTCGAATACATGGAAGTCAAGAAATCTCTAACAGAGGCCATATTCCATGATTCTCCTGAATCAATGATGAAGGTGAAGGTATTTTAAGAACCTGCAAAGAAAGCATGCCACTTCTCCTTGTTGTCAGAACCTGAACTTCCATCCTTCTTCTGTGCGCTATCTAAAATTGGGATGTTGTTATTCTCCAACAAATGTTCCATCATATAAATGGTATTCTTCATGCAAACACTCCCTAAATTCTATCCCTTGTGTCAATATGTGCATTTGGTTTTCTCCTTTCCCTTCTTGTCCTTATCCTTGCAAGGAATCAAATCCCCATCGAGATTCTTGGGTCTATCTTGTTTCTTCTTCTCTTGTTGTTTCAAATTCTTGGCTTTTTGCTTTCCTTTGGATTCCTTCAAAACACCTACAACAAGAGCTTGGTCCCAGCTTGTTTTTATGGTGCCCATTTCCACTATCTTGTCTTTCTCTTGAGTCAAGGACTGCATGAAGATTGCTAGTGATGTTATTTTCCAATTTCAGATGGTTATCCTACCAAAATGGAATGTGCTAACAAACACTTAGTATTCTAGACCCAACTTCAGAAGGATTGAAAGTATTAGCTACTCTTCCTTCTTCTCAATTCCAAACTGCTTGAGTTGAAGTACCAAACACTTAAATTTGGTGAAGAATTCATGGATGGTGTCAAAATGTGTTGGGATCAAGGTGATCAGCTCATTTTCAAGATGGCGTCCCCTTAGTTCAGCAGTTTTACTAAAGAGAGCTTCAATCCTGAGCCAAACTTCATTTGGGGTGGTTAAACTGTCAACATGAAATAAGAGATCTTTTGAAATGCTGATACATAGCATTCCAAAAGCTTCATATATTATATTGAAGTATTTTGACTTCTCTACTGTAGAATTTAGCTCTACTTCTTGTGACCCTATAGAGACCCTTGGATATTTGTTAGATGAACATATATACCTTACATTCAAATTAATTGAATGGAGTTAGCAAGACATGAGTTTCTTCCATCTCTTCTTGTACTAGTGGTGAGAATTTGCTGAAAGTTCTTGTAAAAAACAATTAAATCTATCTGGAAAATACCTCAATATGCAGCTCAAACACTTTATATTGATCTATGGCTCCATTCATCTCTGGTACCATGTGATAATTTGATTCACAACTGGATCTAGGAGCACAAGAGACTCTCACAATTCGAATTACTTGCAAAAACCAACAAAAAAGCTTGAAAGAGTAACAAAATTTACATACACATGTGAACACAAAGTGGATATTATTGAACTGTCTAACATATGAATGTGTTTATATCAGATAGATATTACATTAGGAAGAATTATTGAGTCTTAGGAAGCCAATTGGGAGTGTACATGTGTCATGGAAAGATATGACCTCAATCCCCCCTAGGTGGACCAATGAAGCTCCAACTCATCCAAAATAGTCATGAACCATGGTGTGAACATTGGTGAAGTGTCCTGGGGAAATAATGAATTGAAGGCATGCATGGGTGAGAAAGTATAGGTGTGGGAGTTTCTCAAGGAGCAATAAATGCTCAAGAAACCCAAAAATGGTCCAAAAACACCCCTAGCGTCCTTAGTCAACCCAAAATCCACAAAAAGAGGAATGGGAGTGCTCTTGTCATTAATGAGAGCACACATGTGCTGGTTGAATGAGATGGAGCAATGTTGTAGGTGTGAATAGGACAAAATAACTAGATATCTTACAGAATCAACTTCCCTAAGTCTAAACCATGGAAACTTAATGCATAGAAGAAAATAAAATTGACTAAGATATACAATAAGGTACTAGGGATGGATTATTGTTCTAACAAACAGATTTTGCAGCAATTGTCCCTTCAATTTCCAGCATGGATGAGTACTAGTGTTCAGCTTGTCAATCCTCTAATGCAGTGCGAATTCTTGGACTCTTTGCACATCATTGACTATTATAGTCTCTTGTGCAATGTGAATTGTTCTAACATTTCCACTTTTATATGGATAATTCCTTAGTAAATAGGATTCTCCATGGCCCCAATTACTTAAAATACCTTGAACTATTTCATTTCGTTTCCTTCTTTCCCTACCACCAAAATTTGTTTCTACTATGAGATGGGTAGTTTTGTTGAATATATTTTTCCCAAATTTTCTACTATTATTAAAATGATTAGGATGATTTCTAAATGGGTAATTTTTAAACCCCTTCTCCCTTTGTTCATATTAATTCTAATGGGGTTTTCTCTTCTAGGTGGGCATATTCCCAGAAGTTATTATCTCGCATTTCTTTGTTCAATGGAGGGTTTTGTTTAGTATAATCACGTGTTTTTTTACCTAGTATTTCCTATAGAACTCCATCTATGAATTCATGAAGTACTAAATAGTCTTCCACTTCAAGCTTGTTTTCTTCTCTACAATCTATTACATGTTAGCATACATGCTACATGTTTTTCTAGCACACTTCTTTAACTGCAAAGTGGAAATATTCCTTATGGAAACATTTTGAGGAATAACAATTATAGTTCAAGGATTACATATATAATATGTACAAGTGAAAGTTTTGTTTAAATCCTTCAACACTTCTCAATTCCACTCTAATGAATCCAATCCTATAAGCACATCGTAAGAACCAAAAATTAGAATATTTAATTTTTCTATGGTTGGCGGTCCTGGTCGAATATGAAATGATGACTTATGTGGAATATCGGTAAAATATCATTTAAAGGAATAAAATAACTCCAATATTATAAAATAGGTTTATCCCACATGCATCACTGCAATTATATCCTTTGTAACCATTCTCTATATAAAGAGGTCGAAATTCATTTATCCCATAGGTGTTATGGGATGTATTGTAATCCAAATCTCTTTGTATATACAAGAGGTGAAGGAGACCTTTTTGGGTATGTGTTGATTGCACTTCATCACACATTGTGTATGTCATTTGTACACACATGATGGTGACATGATTGGGTGCTTGAGCTTGATGTGATTCATATGTGAGGATTCCATGTAATATTGGAGATCTATTTTCAGAATAATGGAAGATGCAACCCTTCTTGCTCATATTGAGTGAACCATGTATATCAGTGTTCTCTTGTTGTTCTCTTTACTCCAATTTTATTTCACTATTTATGTTGCTTGGTAGATAGAATGATAGACTAGTAATTCTTTCCATATATGATATTGTGTTATGATATTATTTCATATGTTCACAATATTCTAACTTGGTATTAGAGTAGGTTTCTATGCTCTACCATCTTTAATAATTTTATTTTTTATTTTTTATTTTGAAGAAACATATGTTCATGATTTTACTTGGGATTTTCATGTTTTTTGGTTTTGTGACCAGATCTATAATACCCATGTGGTATTTTTTTAGATCTGGGCTTTATTCTACATATTTGAAATTCTTTTCTTTCAAACCCTAACCCTTGTGGAGAATCTTTTAATGTAAAATTGGGAGGTGTTTTTCAGACCTTTTTTTAACACTTTATGTGTAAGTTTTTAAGAAATAAATTGCAAATATGAGTTCCTCTCACAAAAATACTCAATTTGAAAAAACAAATCAGCTGATTTTGTGCTCCAAAAGCGAAGACATCGTTGTTTTAAAATCAGTTATGTTTCAAAAAAATTCCACACGGACAAAAATATTGTAGAGCGAATATCTTTTGATTGAGTACCCAGATTTCAGTTTTGTTCACGATGATGCATGCATATTGACTTCTCTAGTTTAGAAAACAGGTTATATTAAAAATTATAGGAAATATTGACCAAGTTATTGCCATTTTAAATTTTCCATTTTTTTGCTTTTGGTTTTCTGCTACAGAGTGACAGATTCGTCTTTTAGCAGTTGTTGGGCTTCGGTTTTGGTAAGAAAATTCAATTTTTATTCATCTCTTATCTTGAAATTATTGTCATGAGCTTCTTTATCTCTTTGCATTAGGGTTTCTATTCTTATTCTTCATGTTTACAGAGGTTCTCTTATTCTTGTTGATGTCTATAACCTTTTTTGTGTGGAAGATGTTTTGACATTTTCAAGGTCATGGATCTCTAATACAGTAATGGTGACATCAAGAATTAAACCTATGATTAGGACTTAGTTGTTTACTGGCTATATTTTCATATATATATATATATATATATATATATATATATATATATGTGATATCATTGTTTTATTTGATCATTTTGTTTTGCTCAATATTCTAACATGGTCTCACTCTTCTAATAATGATACTAATGATTCTATATGTGTTATCTTGTGATCATTATTTTCTTTATTTATATGTTATTGCTAACCTTTGTGTAAAATTAATTTCAAAGTTTTTATAAGGAATCTCTTTATGATCATTATATGCTCTTGCTAATTAATTTTTTGAGTAAAATCATTTTTTTGAATCTATGTGATATCATGGGTTGATCATAATTTTCTATATGTTGGATCAAGTTAAACTATTTGATCTATTTTCATATATATCATGTCATGTTTATTTCAATCATATTTTACTCAATGTTTATATGGATTTGAACAATCTTATAATATTGAAATCTTTGTCATGAGCACCTTGTTCTTGTTCCACTAATATTTATATTCTTATGATTGCAGAGGTTGTTTTGTTCCTACTTGTCTCTAACGCTCCTATATGGAAGTATTGACATGTGTTTCTTGTCTCTAACGTTCATATATGGAAGCATTGACTTTTTTAGGGCATTCATCTCTTGCATATTAACATGGTGTTAACAAGAAATGAACATGTTCTTAAGATTAGTTGCTTGATGACTATATTTCCTCATATATTTAAGTGATATCTTGGCTCATTATTCGATCTTGGTATCTATTATGTTCACTCATTTTTATGCTCCTCTATTTATTGTATCATGTCATTTTTTTAATAATCTTTTGCTAAAAAATTATATGGTCTTGTAGAGAAGCAATTCCTATTATTTATAAGTTATTGAAGAATGTTGTTTTATCATCTCTTATGCTTTTTGGGCTTGTCATGTTTATTATATGTTTTATTCTTGGAAGTTCCTTTGTGCATATTAGCTATATATGTTGTGGGATAGTTTGCTTCTTCTATTCCTTTCTTGTTTAAGCATATGATGGTTGCGGATCTCTGGTTTTTCAACATTGTTCCTCTTTTCAACATATCCTTGACTACAACAAAGATGGTTGATGCTAAGAATGAATGTAATGTTGAATTTTATCATATTATATCACAATATTCTAGTAATGTTTTATGATGGGAATCCATCTTCTACTTTTCATGCATATTTCAGTTGTGTTTTGAAGACTGTCTACTTGGATCATGTTTCGATGGAAATACCATTCGGGTCTTGTATCCACAATGTAATCTTTGGTAAAATCTCTCTAAATACTATTTGATGTATGGATCTAGGGTTCTTGTCTTCGTCATACAATCTATTGCAGAGTTATTTCAACTATTAGTTGAGTTACAGGTTGTGATGATCTTACATCCACGTGTTTTGTTGTATTGTCCATACACTGTTGTGTTATGCAAACATTCATCAAGCAAATTTGTTTGGATGCAATTTCATGAGGAGTGGACGATTTCTTCATCAAGTCCATGAGGCGAAATGTTTTTTTTATTCGCATCGTATGGATAATTCTGGAATTTTTCATAAAGGGGAATGTTGGTGTGTTTCCACCTTCCTTCCATTTGTATTCTTTCTCCAAGTCATCATTAAGGGGGAGTGTTAGAATATGTAATGATGACTTATGTGGTATATTGGTAAAATATCATTAAAGGCATAAAATAACTCTAATATTATAAAATAGAGTTATCCCACATGCATCATTGTAATTATATCGTTTGTAACCATTTTGTATATAAAGAGGTGGAAGTTCATTTATCCCACATGTGTTATGGGATGTATTGTAATTCAAATATCTTTGTATATAAGAGAGGTGAAGGAGACCCTTTTGCGTGTGTTGATTGTAGTTCATCACACATCACATGTTGTGTATGTCATTTGTACACACATGATTGTGACATGATTGGGTGATGGATCTTGATGTGATACATATGTGAGGATTCCATGTCATCTTGGAGATCTATTTTCAGAATAATGGAATATGCAACCCTTCTCGTGGACGTATCCCATATTGGGGTAACCACATATATCAGTGTTCTCTTGTTGTTATCCTTTCTCCAATTTTATTTAATGCTTTAGGTTGCTTGGTAGATAGAAGGATAGATTAGTAATACTTTCCATATCTTATATTGTGTTATGATATTATTTCATATGTTCACAATATTCTAACAAGTCCATTCATTTCTAATGGACACTTTTCAATTAATTATGTTATCTTCCTTTTTTCACCTGTATCTAGATGTAATAGCCAAATATTTTTATGTTTACACTTCTTTAGAACACATGTTTCAATAATATTAGGGTAAATATGACTCTAACAAAATCCAAGATCACTCAAAATAAAGATAGATTTTGCAGCAATTGTACCTTCAATTTCCACCATGGATGAGTACTGGTGTTCAACTTGTCAATCCTCTAATGTAGTGCGAATTCTTGGACTCTTTGCACATCATTAACTCTTATAGTATCTTGTACAATGTGCATTGTTTTAACATTTCCACCTTTATATGGACAGTTCCTTAGTAAATGGGCTTCTCCATGGCCCCAACAACTTAAAAGACCTTAAAATTTTTCATTAGGTTTCCTTCTTGCACTACCAACATGATTTTTTCTACCGTGAGATGGGTAGTTTTGTTGAATATACTTTTCCGAAATTTTATACTATTATTAAAATGTCTACGATGATTCCTAAATTGGCAAGGTTTAAATGCCTTATTCCTTTGTTCATATTACTTCTAATGGGCTTTTCTCTTCTAGGTGGGCGTATTTCCTAGATTTATTCTCTCGCATTTATTTTTTCATTGGAGGGTTGTGTTTAGTATACTCATGTGTTCTTTTTTATTTTATACTAAGGGTAGAACTTAGATTGTTTGAGCTAGATTTCTTCCCAATAGACAAGGTAAGAAATTTCAATTTATATGTTTACTTACAAAATAGATTATTCTAACTTTGACTAGCATATTCCTTTATACTTGCATAATCAAATATGATTTGTAGGTCATTTGGATTAAAATCAACATGGTACCCCTTAAAAGGTTATGGAATCACTTAAACTCCACCAATATTTATGTTTAAGCAAGTTATTTAGCATAAGTATGAGTACTTATGGTCTTCCTACCTTGAAAAATTATCATGTTTGTGGGATAAATGTTTGCATCCAAACCCTAATACCTTTGGTTCTTTCAATCACTTGTAAGTTTTGTGTTATATTAAATGTGTGAAGCTCTAACTTGAGCCTACAAACATTGAGACCCTTCAAGTCATGAATTTTCTTATAATATTGTATCGATAATTTATTTACTATAATGGGTTTCTCCTTCAAAATAATGGTTGTGTTCTTCTTGACATGGCTAATGTCGATTTAACAATGAATTGCTAGTCAATAATACATAGTGTTTTTCTTTTGCTTATTTTAGAAAAAAATACTAGAATGACTTAGTTGCAATATTGTGTCCCTAACATAAGAGATATAGTTTTAGCGAAGGTGTTATTATTCATGTTGGTGGATGTAATTTTTTTGTATTTCTAAAGTTAAGACTATAGTTTGCAATTTATCTATTATTTTATTAATTATTTTTCTTAAATGGGATTGATTGGTACAGATGACCCTGGCCTTGTTAATTGGTTCCCAAGACATGGCGATGAGATGATATCATCATGCATTTATTGAGATCATGGCACTATAGGAGCTCATTAATTAAGACCACTTTCAAGTGCAGACAAAGTCACCAAGGACAAACCCGTTTGCATGACCAGATATTGTTTTTTTCCAAATTAGTTATAGTTATACCCTATTACACCAACGAGAAACCAAGGTATTAGAGTAAATGCATCCTAGGCGTGCACTCTAACATAAGCTAGACTTGATCGTAAGATTGAAACATGAACCCTGCTAGAATGGAATCAATCCACTTCAAGAGGCGGCCCATGTTAAAACCAAATAAATCATGAATCATTCAATGAGCACAAACCAAGGAGAATCTATGCACACGAAAGAATTCGTTGCATCAAAAATTCCAAAGTTAGTGTGGACAATAAATAGAGACAAGCATACAAATCTAAGCAAGTAAAATCAAAAGCACTAAGTGAGTTAAAAAAGTATCCTTTCATTTCATCTATAGAAAAATACATATGAGAATCAAGCAAGCGAAAGCCCTTTCTTCATGTGATATTTTACATTATATAGCTAAGGGTCCATGGCCTTCTTGGCCTTGAGCTTATTTTCCCAATTTGTGTGAGTGATTACTTTCGTTCTTGAACGAACAACTCACTAGTGGAAAATGAGAGATTAGTGACCAGGAGACCAAAAGTTTTGGTCACCACAGTTTTTTTGAAGGGATAAATGACCAAAATTGATAAATTTAAGTGAGATAACTAAAAAAGACCAAGATAAATGACCACTTTTGGTCATGGGATAAAAACCAACTAAAAAAAACCAAGATAAATGACCAAATTTGGTCACAGGATATCTAGACTAAAAATGACTACATAACAATTGGTCATTTATAGTTGTCACTCCGGTAATAAAAAAAAAATCCCAATTGTTTTTCCCTCTCAAATCAATTGTTTCACCCAATTTTGGACATGGGAAGCCAATGAGCAAAGGAAAATTCATAGAAGCTAGATTCAGAGGGAGGAAGAAAAAATGAAGGAGGATATTCTGAAGAGTCCCCTCACATTGAAGGTAGCGGGTCTTTTGCTGCTTGCCATCGCATGCTTCTACTTGGGAAAACACTGGGCAAGCGATTATGACCAGGTACAGATCATTATTGGATCGATTTCCTCTTCGGTTCAATCCCACATGGTTTCCATTGCACGCACGGAGGCTCCAACCTATGACCTCTCTTCCCTAAACATCACAAAACCCACCCCCCTCTTCCTCCTCCATCACCACCATCACCAGCTTCCTTTGGCATAGTGGACAAGGATGGAGTAATGCAGGATCATTTCTTGGTGGGGGAGGATGACAACCTGGATGATTATGACACTGATAATGACACCTCTGTTTCTGAGATGGACATCTTCGAGCAATCATTCAATGGATATGAGAATGTGAAGGGGAGCACTGAGATTGGGGTGGACACCAAGGTTGAGAGATTCAAACTGTGCCCTAAGAATATGAGTGAGTATATACCCTACCTGGACAATGTTGCTGCAATTTCCGAGCTCAAATCCATGGTGAGAGGGGAGAGGTTTGAACGTCTTTTCCCGGACAAAGCGAACCGATTAAATTGCCTTGTTCCCACTCCACCTAAGTACAATGCTCCCATTCCATGGCTCAGAAGCCGCAAATTGACATTTTCATGTTCAATTTTCTTATGATTTCAAAACGGGTTTCTGCACAAAATGGACACCGGGGTTATCATTAGTTGTCAACAAAGGCTCCGCTGTAGTCTAGCTACGATGGCATATTCATGGAACATCTTCTATTGTTGGATTTCAGATTAGCTCAGGGGATATCACTGGTTTGTGCTATTGCTCCCAATCACGAAAAGAATAACTCGAACCAGGCTTTGAACCTTTACTTACGCTCCCCCGCTGATTTTGGGTCATCTAAAGTTGGGACAACGTTTCTTCGTAACCTGATTATTGACAGCGTTCGGAGCAAAAAAAAGCCATTCCACCAAGCAAACTTGGAATTTCAATATTCATAGGCAAATCCTCTCATGTCTGAGGTCCTTGGTTCGGAAGAAGTAGCGTTTTTGGACTCCAATTCCTTGCCGGGACATACACTATTATCCGAAACTCACTACCCAGTAGTAGAACCCCCCTGAAAGGATAAATGGAAGACTTATTTTCAATATCAGATCACTATGCTCGACTTCATTTTCTTCAACCGACCGAGGTCCCACCCTTTCTTCCCTCTCATTTATAGTCCTCTCTTGCGACGCTTTCTTGCTAATAATAAGCCACCTACGTTGATGGCTGCGCCCCACTTCAACTTGAACATGATCCCCTCCGGGGACCGAACACAAAGCTGACCTGTCATTGCGCAGAGCATGGAAGAGAAAGACATGGTTTGGTAATGAGTGTTACCCTTGAAATTACCCCAAACAAGATTGAAGCTTCAAACCTGGAGCTTGGACATTGAGGATTGATTCGACAGCACACATTGGCCTCCCGAAGAAAGAAGTCTTACCCTTTGCGCTGCCGAGACTGTTAATGATGGAAGGATAATCAATAGGGTTTTAACAGATCCATCTAGCCACGACGAGGTTTGTTGTAACTTGTCTCCTCTCTTTTTTTTGAATTAATAAATACAAGATAAGATGAGATTATATAATTTAATTCATACCCTACAAATTTTAGAGATGTATTGTCATTTGGCCTATTGGTGAGGCATCCAAACTTATTATCTGGACACTAAATCTCCAATTGAGTGAATCTATCGTAATGTTCAGATATGTAAGACATCAAAGACTTATTTTTTGGATCCTAATGTTCAATTGAGGGAATCAATCATCATGTTTAGAGCTTGCAGGGTATTTGTCATATGTTTGGAAAAAACAGTTGTGGGTATGAGATTCTAAATTGGTTGTAAGTATTCAGTTTTCTTTCTCTCTTGTTCTTTTTCATTTTTGAAATTCATGAAACAATTGGATGATTTTGCACATAGTCATAAGATCAAGCAAGAATTTGTGTATGGTCTAGATGGCAGATGCTAGTAAGTATAGTTCTCATGAAATCACTATACAATCCTACCATGACTAGGTTTGTTTGTCCCCTCTTTCCTTTGAAGTATTAGAATTCTGAGATGTCATCTCATTTGCTATGTTGGAAAAGCTCGAAAAACTTATCGGCTGGATCCTAATCTCCAATTGAGTTCACCCATCACAATGCTCAGAGCTCATGGGCATCTGTCATATCCTTGATAAAACAATCGAGATCTGTGATTGTGAATTGGATGTAAGTACTAATGACACATCTTTCTTTCTGTTATTTGATCTTTTTCTTTGCATAAAATACATCTGACAATTTGATGTGTTTTCACAATAGACACCTGTTAGATAGAATATTTTCCCACTGCATATGTGACAGGTCCTTATCAATGTAGCGCAAGAGAACACCAGCACACAAAGAACTACGGGAGAGATATATAGTTGAAAACCACTTTGTCCTTTAATCCCCAAGAAGCCTAATACTATGAAAAATCAGATAGACCTTTGTAGGCTCAAATTCAAATATCAAACTTGCAAACTTGTCCATATAGTATTGTAGAACAATATTGTTAACAAACAGGTAGACTGCATCATATCTTTTATGTGGCATGGTATGTTAGGTTAAGCTTGATTTGGTTAAAGAGTGATGGAGATAACCTTGATTTGGTCAAATGGGTTTATGGTTGGTGGTTTATGGGCCCATGGTTTTGGGCAACCCATGGTATTGGCATGTGAAGAAGCCTACTTAAAGGATTGAGTAAATCATTCTATGCTGCTTGTTTATCGCTGTTGTTGGTTGGATTGGCTAGGCCTTGGCCAGATTGGTCAAGGATAATAGATCTATTGGTTGTTGTTTTTCCTTGTATAGGGTTTCTAGGGTGAAAATCTTCTTCATCATGTGTGCTTGTTCTTTTGTGCATTATTTTTTATAACAACTTGTATTGGGGCAAGGTTTGTTTGGACTCTCTCATGGGCATGGCTAAGGTTCTAGGGCTAGAGAATGTTGTGGACTGGTGAATTCTTGTTGGTTTATTGCTGGAATGAGAGTAGTCTCATGATTCTGAGATGCCGTGAAATGTCTTATTGGAGAAACATATCATTGCAAGCATAGTGGTGGAAGCAAAGAAGGAAGTGCCAAGAGCAGCAGCGTGCGATAGCATGTGGTTTGGATCTGCACATTGTGGGGTGTATAGACTGTTGTTTCCTCCATGGCCAACTTGGAGCTCACGGTGCAAAACTACCAACCTCGTTTAAGTTTGAACCAAACAACACGTTCACCTTAGGAATTTGCTACACCATAGCTAAGTTTGGCACAAGTTGTGAGGTAGCAATCGAATGGTGGTAGAAAGATTACATGCCAGTTGCTTGGTGTGGTACTTGAAAAGTCGACTCCAGAAAAGATGCAAAAGCATGCTGTTGTTCCTTGTGCGGTTCATGGTAAATGCAATCCATTGGCTGAAGCTTAAGCCAAAGATGGAAATGCATGATATGGATTGATGTGAAGCAGTGACACATGGAAGATGCGGATGAAGAAGTAATTGATTCACTATATTGTAAGCATTTTTATAGAGTTATATTTAATCACAATGTAAATAGGCATATGGTTGTAAGATTAATTTAGGAATGCATACCCCTGGTTTATTGATTCACTGGTGTAAAGTCTAGATATAGACTTAGGTGATAGGGGGGCATGTTGTATTCCTAAATCCTAAAAAATAGGTTAAAACTTTAAGGTGGGTTGGTGTTTACCCCAAGTCAAGTTTAAAGGGGGAATTCCAAGGTTAATCTTGATTCACTTAAAGAGTGGTTGAGATAACCTTGATTTGGTCAAATGTGTTTGCCATTAGTGGTTTATGAGCTCATGGTTTTGGGTAACCTGTGGTATTTTCCCCTGGTATTAGCATGTGATGAAGCCTACTTAAAGGCTTGAGTAACTCCATTGTATGCCTTATGTGGGGCCAGTGTTGGCTGGATTGGCCATGCCTTGGCTGAATTGGTCAAGGACAATGGATTTCTTGTTTGTTGGTTTTTCTTGTAAAGTGTTTCCAGGGTAAAAAGCTTCTTTATTGTGTGTGATTGCTTCTTTTGTGTGTTATTATGTCTAACATGGTAGAAGAATTTAGAACAAGAAATTTCAAATCATAAACTTATAATTATCACAAATATGCAAATTGAGAATGAATAAAAGAATGATGAACTAAAATATAATGGCATGCTTACATATATGGAAAACATGTCAATTTTAGTCAATGCACACAACAAATAAGAACCAACATACCAAAACTTACAAGTCATTCAATGGCCATCAGACCCAAGAGAGCATTAATAGCATTGCCTTAAAGGGAAAAATATGCAATGATAATAACACATCAAGCAGTGAATTTCAATGGATGTTAAGTCATTAATGTTGTTAATGAAGAGACACAACAAGATGTTTTACCTCTTTAGAATCCGTCTTATGAGTTCCTATATAAATACCACAAAGCATTTACAGTTCATCCAAATCCAATTGAGTATCGACTTATTATCAAGTAGTTGGTTATTGAGGACCACCTGATCCATATACCTGTTTACGTGGAAATGGAATGCATTCTGATGGCCACTATGAAATCCGGAAGTTACCATTCATTGCTTTAAGGATGCCATCTCCATACTCATTATTAAGTCCTTCTCATGATTCGTTTCATCCTTACACACATTTCTACAGAGGCCTCTATATCATTTGTATATTTATGAGGTCTATTGTATTCTGACCAGATTGAATTTGTGGTCCTCAACTATGCATGATTTATCTTGTGTAAGCGGCTAACTTTATTTTATTTTTATTATTGATATTCATTCTAACATTTGCACTGTTTGCTCATTTAGAACATTGTAGGTCTGGTACAATAATGTCCCACATACTCGTTTGGTGGAAGATAAAGGTGGTCAAAATTGGATTGTATTAGATAAAGATAAATTCAAATTTCCAGGAGGTGGAACCCAATTCATACATGGGGCAGATCATTACATAGATCGGATTGCTCAGGTTCTTGGAAATGGTGCTTGGGTTTCTTATTGTCATTAGGGGTTCTAGCTAATGCCATTCGGAACTAGATGCATTGTGGTGTTATTTGTTGTTGCTGGGCCCTGAAGATTTTTTATTTTTATTTGATTGTACAGATGGTTCCTGATGTGGCTTGGGGTGTTCATACCAGGGTTGTTTTGGATGTGGGATGTGGTGTAGCAATTTTTGGTTCCTTTTTTCTTTCTCGAAATGTATCAACACTTTCCATAGCTCCAAAAGATTTTCATGAAAATCAAATCCAGTTTGCTCTTGAACGTGCTATTCCTGCTATGGTGGCAGCTTTTGCAACACATCGCCTCTTGTATCCCAGTCAGGATTTTGAGGTGATTCATTGTTCCCGTTGTTGAATTGAATGGACTCATGATGGTATAGTTTTAACTCTATTTCAGATTCCTAAACTATGAGATTATATCTACTGCATTTTATATGAAATTAATAGAAATCTGAACAAGGGTTTTTATTATTTGTTAGGTACAAAGATACATATAGCATAATTTTTAGAGGTCAAGCAGTGGAGAAGAGTTAGGTATATGATTGAGTGGTGAAGGTTGTTGGTCTATTCCCTTAGACTCACTGGTTCCATTCTGAAGGAGCTGTTTACCCCAGTTTCTGGCAGATGGATATGCGGTACGCCCTTTTGTGGATATGGGGTCTGGACCATTTTTCATCAGATAGATGATAGATTGGAAAATTCATGAATTTTTGTTGTTGTGAACAATGCTCCATATAATCCACATATAATCCACTGTCAAACATAGTCAACAACTTAATTCCCAGGGCTTTATGCATGCTAGGGTTTAATTCTGGGTCATCATTATGGGACACCCTTTGTCAACCACTAAATTCATAATTTCATTTTTCATGTTGAGTGCTTAGAAGAGCATACAGGTGCATGATGCCAGAAATAACTCATAGCATAGTAGATGGCAAAAAGGTTGGTAAAATCTATGGGAGACTGCAAATTGGAAGAAAACCTCGTCCACCTGGCATGGTGTCTTCTGGACCTCAAAACTTTG
Source organism: Pseudotsuga menziesii (assembly GCA_001517045.1). Classification (NCBI taxonomy): domain Eukaryota; kingdom Viridiplantae; phylum Streptophyta; class Pinopsida; order Pinales; family Pinaceae; genus Pseudotsuga; species Pseudotsuga menziesii. The sequence continues at coordinate 26,200 of LPNX010028468.1, forward strand.
GACCTCCTCTACCAATGCAAGTATGATCCGTGGCCTGTTGATGCTTTCTTTCTATTTATATATGTGCCATACTGATTGTTGTTGGTTTGGACATTTGTATACAATTTCTATTTAATGAGACATTTTTATACAATTTCTATTTAATGAGACATTTTTATACAATTTCTATTTAATGAGACATTTTTATACAATTTCTATTTAATGAGACATTTGACAAAGAAATTGATGAGTGATTGCAGTTTAGATCTAGAGTACCACAACAAACAGGTCAACAATTTATGCCTCAAAGTAACCAACAGTTTCGGCCTATGACTCAAGGTATACCGCTGACAAACATTGGAACTGCTCAATCTGTTCAACCACAGCCTGTGTAGTATCCACCACAAATGCAACATTTTCCTCCACATCCAGGGCAACAACAACAAACTCTGCCTTCATCTCAGGCTCCTTCTATGACATATCTTCAGCAGCCAAGGCCAATGACAAGTGGAGCTCCTCCATCTCAGCAGCCTCAGCAATCTCAACAGCCTCTTAGTATGCCACCTCCACCTGGTTTAGGTGGCATGGGATTGCCACCATCATCATCCTATACGGTACAATCTACTCTTATTTGTATGAGGCTTATTATAGCATGTAAATGTGTTTTCTGCTTTTCATTTTGAACAAGGTCTGCAGGGAGCATGTTATATTTTATCTTGACACTAGTATTTTATGTCCTCCAGTTTGCTCCATCTACATATGGTCAGTCATAGAATTCATACAGTGTTAATCCACAATATCAAGTTGTTTCTCCGCCTCAAAACATGCCACCGGTGCACTCTGGAACTCAGCAATGGGGTTCTGCAAATCAAAATAGTATTCCTGTATCTCAAGGGATGCAGATAGGACAACAATCTGCTGTTGGTTTTTCTTCAGCTCCTGTAATATTTTTAAGCATATTAAATTTCTTCCACAGGTTCTATTGTAGAAATCTTTTAAAGCAATTCGGTTTTCTACATTTTATATGGAGCTGCTATAATTACTGTATCTGTTGTTGTCATAGTGGTCGATTGTTGAAACTGACTTTTCATTTCTTCTGTATTTAAAAGGGAGCTGTTGTACCACCTAATAATTCCAGCATACAAAGCTCTTCAGATTGGCAAGAACATACTGCTACAGATGGATGAAGGTATGAAGTAGCGGTAATTCGAAGGTGTATTTTAATTTTAATGTGTAACTGTTCAGTCAGAAGTGACAGAACAGGGTTGATCTTCTGAGTAGCATAATGAGGGATGCATGTAGTTGTGATCTTGTGGTACCTCTCAATGCTTACATGTTGAATTTCTATTTAGTTAATACCTTCAACTGAAATACTACAAGCAGTAGAATCATTTATTTTATGCATCTTCTGATCTTCTGTAGATATTATTTCAACAAGAAGAAATGGCAGTCAAGTTGGGAGAAGCCTCTAGAATTGATGACACCAATTGAGGTAAGATAACCCTAGATTACTCTCACTGTATGCCATTATTTAGAGGATACATATTCAGTATTTTTAAAGCTCCTTGACATTTCTAGAAGCTATCTCTTCCCTTTGTGGTAAATATTGTGGAGAATAGTTGATTAACTTTGCTTTATGTGGATTTTGTTTCCCAAATTTGTTGCTAATGACATTAAAAAATAGATGTGTTCTGTTGTTTTCCACATCTTATTATGAGGTCTAAAGTTACATGGGGTGCTTCTTGAAGTAGTAACCACAGGGTTGACTGTACACATAATTCTGAATTAGTTTACATAAATTCAAAAAGTAAAACTAATATAAATTCCACTCATTGATTATTTTATGGTTGAAATATTTGTGCTATGGAACTCTTCCAAGTTTCAATGCTCTGGTCATGTTTGAGCTGGTATGAAATAGTTAGATATTTTCCTGTGGGTCCTGTAATCCACGTCTTGTTAGGGATGAAGACTCTTTTATTGGGTGAAAATGTAAAGAGATCTTCTTTCTGGGAACAATTCAATTGTTCTTTTTATTGGGTGGGAAAATGGAGGTCTTCTTGTTTGTAATGAGTTTAAACTTCTATGTATTTACTATTAATCAAATAATTGTCTTCTTATGTTGATGTATCTATGCGATGTACATTATATAGAAGGTATTACTCGATTAGAAAATCCTTATGGTGGGAGTTTGTTCCACACTAATAATTACTCTAATCTTCTCCTATTCTTTTATGTTTTTAATACCTCACTGTGTTTGACATGCTTGATACAGCAGGCAGATGCATCCACTGTTTGGAAAGAATTCACAACTCCAGAGGGGTGAAAGTAAATATATTTCTTTAATTAAACCATTGTTGAATTGATGTTTAAGTCGAATTGAAAGCTTTGCTATATTTATCTCAAATTCACATCTATTTTGTTTACACAGGTACTATTACAACAAGGTCACTAAACAGTCCAAGTGGACTATTCCAGATGAACTGAAGGTATTTACTATGACGCTTTTTTCTTTGAGTAGGTTGATGCATTTTTGGTCTGTCGACTTTTTGTAATCTGTTTTAGTAAGCTCTTTTGTGGGATTTCTTCAGATAGCTTGAGAGCAGGCAGAAAAAGCAGCAGCTTCAATTGGAAACTCTAAAGGATCGCTATCCACAGCTGCATCACCAGTACCAGTTGCTGTCACATCATCTCCATCTAAAGCATCTCCAAATCTATCTGCTCCCAGCATATCTGTATCTGCTACAGTATTAGCATCAACGGAGACTCCGACAGTTGCTGCACCAGTTATACCTCTTTTTCCCACAAACCCAGTTGGTTTTATGGATTTTTTGACACCCACTATTTCTACATCTGCTGGAGCTGTCTCATCTACGATGACAAGATCTACTCTCACTAGTTCTCCCGCAATTGGTGTTGTGCCATCAATCATTGCAGCTGCAATACCTCTTGCTAGTCCTGCTTCTTTAACACCAACTGCTGTGGCCCCCTCAACTAATGGATTTCCCACAAGTGTAGCGGAAACTACAAATGCTGCAACAGTGTAAGGAAGATATTAACTATAATCTATCAAAGAGATGGTGGGGTTAGTTAATTGCCTCTTACCGATCTTCTGTTCTTTTTGTCATTTGCAGGTCAAATGCTAATAAAAGAGATGTTGCAGATTTAAAGGAAGGGGGAATTGATGAAGCTTCTGCACAGGATTTGGAGGTAAAACTTACATATATAAATCTCATTTAGATTGTTATTTACAAACATCTTTACATAAAAATGTTTTTATCCTTTTCTATTAATTCATTTTTAAGAGGGCTATTCCTTATTAGAAAAGCAGGATTTCCTCCGACATCATAATGCTATGATGTATGAAATTTTTATTTACTTTCAAAAACAAGGTCATCCTTGATTGCTTCCTTGTTCCTGTTTCTCCTGTGAAATATTGTCATACTTAATACAAAATTAAATTGGCACTAGCTTGGGACCTAGCCGTAGCTTCTTCAATTTCCCTCCCAATTTAGGCAAGGTCTCTAGTTCAGCCTAGACCATCAGATTGAATGTATATTTCTAAGGGGATAGGACTTTGCACATTCCTCGTTTGCTAAGTCATCTATGAGATAATGTCTCTTTTAATACTAGAAGGTAGTTGTATACTTCACTGACCAGATGGAATTTGTCTGATTATATGAGTGTCACAATGGCCAATGGCTAGATACTTGGGCATAACTAGTCCTATAGACTGGCCTTGGTCAACAAATGGCTACTTTAAATCCCCTTAGATCTGTGATCCAGATCCAGCTGCTGATTTGTGTTCTTTATTCAACTTTTGGTAAAATAATATATATTCATATAAATTTTTGTAAACTAAACCATTATAGACAAACAATGCAAAAGTTCTCATGTGTATAGCAAGCTAGGCTTAATATGTGAAAATAGCCGAGTGCAATACACATGTTAGATTCTGAACCTAAACATTGAGGCTCTAAATGTTAAGATTTCACCTACAAACTAGATTCACTTAGGTAGGGATTTTGTCAAACACTTTGCCGAACTCTGATTTCTTCTCCAGTAAAACTTCAATAGTAATGCATTTAAAGTTTAAACCAAAGATATTCAACTGTATTTTATGACCATAAATACAAATGACTAAGAGCTTTGCAACAGAAATAAAATGAACAGTAAACACACATTCAACCACACATTTGACATAGATTTTCTAGGAAATGCCCCTGGAAAAACCCCAAAGTGAAAACTAGTCACAAAAGAGGAATTTTATCAAGAATCAGCTACAACAAAATTTCTGAATGTTACAGCAATACAGAACAGCATTAAATACACTTTGAAAATTGTGCCCACTGCATAGAAATCTGAGCCCACTGCTGTACTGCCTCCCTGCAACTGTATGGCTAGTGATATGCCCTACTAACTATCCCAATACCTCAATCTGTGTGCCCAGGAAACTCCACTCTACTGTGTGGTCGATTTCTGTGCTGCGCAGACAGCAATTAATGTTACAACTTTTTTGCTCTATGGCCCAGAAGTGAATAACAAAGTATGGCATGTGTTTTCTAAGCCAAAGCATCTTGATTTTCGTGCCAACGATGGAAATCGCTGCTTGGTTCTGGTGCCAATGCCCCCCACTCCTTCACTTGCTGCAACCTATGTTGCACTGGCTTTGGGAACATGAGCACGGGGGGAATAGTTCCTGGGACTGCTATAGTGCACCTCCAATTTTCCAGGGGATGACAGGTTGGTTATGGCATATATATATACACACACCCACACCCACATACACACGCAGGATTTTACAAGTTAGAATTCACCATAAACATTTGTATTTGCTTGTAATCACAATAGTCTATATTATACAATATTTTGCACATCCCTTACACTTGCTAGTTCCGAAAAACCTCAGGTAAATAAGAAAAGGGCTGAGTGACCATTATTGGCTTTTAAATGTGAGCAAAATGTAGTTTAGCTTTAGGAAACTTAAGTTTAATTTTTTTCAATCCGCATTAAGCTCGATGAAGGGACGGCAGGTACCGGTTTTTTTGTTGAAATGGGTCCTTTTGCAACATAGGCTGCAACCTATTCTTTCTTCATTTCTCTCCAAGCTCTCCAAAACTTTCTCTCTCGAATGTGTCTACACTCTCCTAGAATTCTTCTTTTATTAATTGAGAGAATGAGTTTGTCATTTCATCTTCCAAGTGAATTTGGCTCTTCATCTCCAAGTCAAAGGATGAGTCAAATTTCACTTAATGAATTTAAAAATCTGAATCATTTTCACTATTTTAGAAGTGTTTGTGTTTTCACAGATAAATATTTGGATGAAAGATGGGATCCTGTGTAGAATTATTTAAATCAACATTTTGGGCTGAATAGCATAGCCCATTGTCAGAAAGAGATACCTAGAAGAAAATTAGTGAAGTTTGACTAATTTAGCTTCCTTTAAAGAAATTAATAGTTTTTAACAATAGGTAAGGTGGTTTTAAATTATTTTAACATTGGTTGTATTTATTTATAATTTTATTGGGACTAAAGAATTTCATTATATTTTTATTTTATTTATTCATTTTTATTTTTAAGCCTAAATTGAATACCTAAAATATTTAATCACTAAGTTTTAATAGGACGTAATTTTTTTTTCCAATTAAACATTTTTAAAATTTAAGACCTAGGAATTTGAAAACTAAGCTTTATCAAAGACCTAAAAATTATTCATAAAAACCTTTTTTTTTTGCTAATTAAGATTTATTGACCTAAAATTTTATTCATAAAATTGTGACAGACCTAAAGTCAAGAACTAAAGAATTTATGGACTTAAAATCTTAGGAAACTAGGCTTTAGTTGATTTCTGGTACTTTTTAAAATATAAAATTCTTTTAAGACTAAAGTCTAGACATAAATTTTATTTATTCATAAAAAAAATTGATTACCAAGCTTTGTTTATTAAATTCATTAAGTAATTTAGTCTATCATTTCTTTATTAGGTTGATCATTATCTTCCATGATTTGCTCAGCTTCCACCCATCATCGTGATTAAAATTAGTTGAATGTTTTTCAATTTCAATGGTTTCACGGAACACATCTCTTTGTATAGTGATCAACGGTACTAATCACTTTGGCATCCTCTATGCATATGTGGTGTCTAGAGGCAGATGCAATTTTCTAGCGTTAAAAGTATGTGTAGGCAAAGTCACATTCACTTTATAACACTAAAGTTAATGTCACTTAGGTCATTTCTATATATGGCTAGACACCAAGCCTATTTAAAAGACCTCCCTAGCTATAAGATCCAACCTTCCCTCTTAGCAAGGGAGGTACTTTCAGAACCTCCACTTGGATCTGTCTCCAACCCCATCACTCCATTCATTGTTGTAGTTGTTCCCTCTGAACCACAATGCCTCTTTACCACCTACACTGGAAACACTGAAATCTGTGCTGAAGATTGGTTCTTGCAGAAGATGCTCCTAGAAGTCTCCTCAAACTCTTGAGCATCTAATAGAGTCATTTTGTACCAGCTAAGTCTCCTGACAGTATTGGAAGAATCCTCATGACCAAATGTCCTTGGTATTGGCACAGGCTCTCAATCCAAGATCCCCTTGGACCCAACCACATGTCCTTGCAATATCATCCTCAATACCATCATATGGTGAAATGAACCACACTCCCCACAACCCATGCTTAATGTCCTCAAACCCTACAGTACCACTACCTGAAGAGAACAAAGAAAATTACCTCTCAAACTTCTTTGCAAAGTCCTCAATTTGAGCTGATGCTGCAGTCTGTCTTTCATCCTTGCCCTTCATGTTTGGACATTGACTCGCATAGTAGCTAGTCTTGTGACAAGCAAAGCATTTCACTTTGCTCATGTCTTTCTTATGTTCACCTTTTGAGCTAGACCCACCAGTTGGGCCTCTGCTTGCTCTTCCCTGTGAGAGCAACGCTATCCTTGTCATCTACATGTTGTTGATCTGTGTGGTATGAGTTGACTCTCAAAGTTGTCCTGAAGTCTCATCCTGGGACCTATATGGACATGTTCTCTTTGGAAATAATTGCATGCACAAATTCTTGCTAAGGTTGAAAGAAACCATTCACAAACTTTGCTTCTTCCATTTTCTTGCCAACAACACCCAACTCATTACATACTTGTGAAATCCGATCCCGGTATGATGTGACATTTTCAGTCTTGGTGCTCTTAGTGTTTTGTAACTTCTCTCTCGAAACTATTTTTGGTTTTGATTATCATTCTGAAATAGCTTTATCAAGGTTGCCCACATGTCAAAGGCATTCATCTTACTAGTCAAATGAGGTATCGGGTGGTTTCTCACTACATCAAGAAAAATACATTTAGCTTTCACATTCTCCTTGTTATATTTAACCATTAGATCAGGATCCTTGGGAATTGTGACCACTTCCTTGGTTATATCCCATAACTTAAATTCATCCTACAACATAGTGATCCTCTCCTTTCATCGGATGAAGTTCAATGCACCTTCAGGCCTGTTCCCAAACTATAAGACAAAAGTCATAGACATTCTCGTAGACCAACCAAAAATGAGGCCAACTTTGCTAGGTCACAAGAAATCTCAACAAATATCTTGCTGCCCTTTGTGTGTTATCTTCTAGTAGACTGGTTATCACTGTTTAAAATTAGAGCCCCAGCTATGCTACCATGTTAAGATTTCACCTACAATGAAACATCAACAGTAATGCATTTAAACCAAAGACATTCATTTGTATGTAATGAGCAAAAATATAATTTACTAAGAACTTGCAGTAGAAATAAAATGAAAAGTAGACACACATTCAAGCACACATTTGACACAGAAATTCTGGGCAATTTGGAAAAACCCTAAAGGGAAAACCAGACACGAGTAATTTTATTAAGATTCAGTCACATAAATTTTAGAATGTTACAGCAATACAGAACAGCATTAAATAATAAATACACCTGAAAATTGTGCCCACTACATAGAAATCTGAACCCACTGCTGTACAGCCTTCCTGCAACTGTACGGCTAGTGTACAGCCTTTTAACTGTCCCAATGCTTTAGTATGCATGCCCAACAAACTCTACTGTTGTATTGTCGATTTCCGTACTGTATGCACATCAATTAATGCTTTATGACCTATATCTCTTTTGCTCTACAGCCCAGCTGTAAATAACAAAGTATGGCCTGTGTTTTCTAAGCCAAAGCTTTGCCTTGATTTTCATGCAAATGCAAGAAATTGCTCCTCTTTGGTTCTAGTGCCAATGCCCCACTCCTTCACTTGTTGCAACCTATTCTTTCTTCTCTCTACAAGCTCTCCAAAACTTTCTCTCTCGAATGTGTCTAAACTTTCCTAGAATTTTCTTTTTATTAATTGAGAGAATGACTATGTCACTTCATTTTCCAAGTGCCTGTCTCTTCATTTCCAAGTCAAAGGATGAGCTAAATTTCACTTAATCAGTTTAAAAATTGTTCACTTACCAATTAAATAAAAAGTCACTTTAACTTTATAAAACTAAATAATGTGTAAGAAAGTAACTTAGGTCTTTTCTACATGCCTAGGCACCAAGCCTATATAGAAATGCTTCTGAGCTATAAAATCTAACACTAAATAGCCTCTAGAGCCCAAAAATATACATATTAATAATATATTAGTCTACACTCTAGACTTTACAATCTAATTACACAACATTTTTCAAATCTTCATCCTCTGTGTTTTGATCCTGTGGCAGTGCAAGTGGTCCCAAGTCCATCCAAGTTAACTTGTTAAGTATTTGTTTGCAAATGTGGTTGGCTAACTTTCCACAACCCATTTTTGAGATATCCTCCAAGACATTCTAGTGGTGTTCACACCCAGAGGAATTGCTTTTCTGGCACAAGATTTGTAGTGCAAACGTTTTCAATTCACGGCATTGACCACTAAACTGCTTTCACCAATAGTGTTGAATGAATCCTTTTTACTGCAATTGCCAAGACTTCATGAGATCACAATCTGTTCATTGATGAATGTGAATGGAGTGGGATGAATAGAAGGGTGGTGTCCTTAATTAGATGTAAACTGGGTTTAGGATTTACTTTTTTGTTTTTATGTTTTCAAGGGGTATTTGTGCTGGTATGGAATTGGTTGGTGTGGATTGATTTGACTGCTTCCCTAAGGAACCTCGTCGATTTGGTAAAATCTAGTTCAACAGTTTGTTTACTGCAATTGCCAAGACTTCATGAGATCACAATCTGTTCATTGATGAATGTGAATGGAGTGGGATGAATAGAAGGGTGGTGTCTTTAATTAGATGCAAACGGGGTTTAGGATTTACTTTTTTTTTTTAATGTTTTCAAGGGATATTTGTGCTGGTATGGAACTGGTTGGTGTGGACTGATTTCACTGCTTCCCTAAGGAACCTCATGGATTTGGTCAAATCCAGTTCAGCAGTTTGTTTCCAAATGGAAGCCTCCCAAACCGGTTAGAACTGGCTGGTTCTGATAACACTGGTCCACTGAGCAATACACTGCTTTCAGACAATTAGCAAAAGTTTGCTTGCAAAAAAATTATGAAGATTCCAATCTTCTAATGGTTGGATGCATGATTACTTGTTACTGGCATGATATAGTTTAGCAAGTAGATCATCTTTTAATAATCTGTAATCCATTTATGTAGGATACTTTGATTTTATGATATTCTTCCCTTTATTGTTAAGAAGCATATATATATGTTTGGTTTGTTGCGGTAACTAAAGGGGTGTGTTCTTTTATAGAATGTTTTGTATTGCAATTTGATATGATTTTATTCCAAAGTGGCAAGGCTGTATGGGTGTGGTTCATGTATGAATGTCGTTGTGTTGATATGGCATGTCACTAGAATATATATGTATATATAGATAAAATTCATGAAATTTTTTGAGTGAATATAAAGTGAATTTTCCAGAGTCCAGAGTCCAAGAAAGAAAAAGTCATGAAATTTTTTGATTATATATAGATATAGAGGGTAAAATATGATGGTTGTTGGCTTGATGCTTGAACTATGTCATGAACACTTTGAGGCCGACAAGTTAAAAAGAACTTTTTATAATTTTTGTTTGTTTATATACAATTATATGTTTGAAACAAGGACAAGGTAGGCATGTAGGAAATTGGGAATGTTGATGCTATTTGATGGGTTTTGATTATACTGGTGGTTGAGTATAACATCACAATAGTTTGATGGGGTTCTAAATCATTCATTAGTTTCCATAGTTGTCATGTCATTCACTAACCACATGACATGTAGGGGTGAACTCCTTCACAGATTGCACTATGTATGCAGGTTTCTACCTATGGAGTCGAGCATAATTGTTTTGTGGATTCATTGATTATATTTCCTGTTGAAATCCATTTCCTGGTTTAGAGCTGAGTTTTACTTTTCTTAGGTACTAAATAGTTGTAGATTTATCCATTCAAGTTTAATTTTAACGAATTCTTAAATTGAATTTGTTAGATTAGATTTTATTATTTTGTACATGATCTTGGTTATTGTTGTTAGCTGTTGAACAAGATAAATAATTTGGTTCATTGTTTTTCTACTTTACAAGTGATATTTTTTTATTGGATTTTGCAGGAGTGAGCTTAACTTATAAGTGGGCCATTGAGTATGAAGAGCCTGCTATTGAAGATTTTCCATTCAATATGAAGAGCCTACTATTGAAGATTTTCCATTCAGTATGAAGAACCCGATGTTAAGGCTTTCAAGCTGCTAAGTGTGGTTTTGAAGCTACTGACGTGGGATCTAAGTATGGTTTAGTGCTAAGTATGGTTTTGAAGCTGTTGACATGGGATCTAAGTATGGTTTTGCAGCCAAGTGCAAGTATGATGGTTTAGCCATTGTAATATTTTGAAAAGTGATGATTTTCCTGTAAAGTTATATGGAAATTAATATGAGTATTTGAGAAAACTCATATTTATTGTAATACTTTTGACATCTCATATAATATAATTTGTGGTTTAAAACTTATATATATGGTTGTACTTTATGTTATGTATCAATGTTGTAATTATTAACTAATTAATGTGACATTGTATGATTTACATGTGTAATAGATATTATTTACAAGTGTTATAATTAATTATAATGTGAAATTGCATAATTCACAAGTATAATACATGAGAATAAATGTATGATTTTTTTTAAATCAAACATAATATCATATTAAAAATTTATATTGATTAATAATGGACACCATTCAAACTACTAAAATATAATGACCACACATAAAGCGACTAAAAATGACTAAATT
>LPNX010028468.1:37662-82662 GCA_001517045.1 Pseudotsuga menziesii
GTAATAAAAGATCATAAATTAGCCACCAGCAATTGCCAAACCAAAAGTGGTCATGATATGCGGATTTTGGTCATTTTTTTGGTCACTAATCTCTCATTTTCCACTAGTGGCTCAATGGATGCTACTTATTTTACTTGGTTATTTGACACAAAATATAGATCATTAGCTATGGGTTTATCCACTGAATCAACGGGTAAAAAAACCACTATGCCTTCACTCTTGTCGCTATCTAAGACTATGCTTGTACCTTTGTTGTTGAAGCCTTTGTTTCCACCTTTACTGCGTCCTCTACATTAGCATTTGTATATATTTGGCCTCTGCTACCAACTATCTTCTATTTTCCACCTCTTACTATGGAACTAAAGGATATGCATATGGATCGGATCAATGCTTCCTTGTTGTTGGTGTCTTTGCCACCTATGTTGATACCACTACTACATAGAAGGAGGTATTAAGACAATATTTGAGACAATATTCATGTAAATTATCTCAACTTAAGATAATAAAAAAATCATGTATTATCTTTAATATTGTCTTTAAGCGAGTGTCTTAAACTATTGTCTTAAATTTAAGACAATATTTTAAGACACTCTCTTTAAGAAAATACATAAAAAAAATTCGTCTTAAATTGAAACAATTTACAAAAGTAATATCTCAAATATTGTCATAATATCCCCTCTATGTAATAGTGATAGAATGCAAATATTTATGATAGGGAATGATGGAATCGAACTATAAATCTTCTACATTATATAATTCATATGCTCTACCATTGAGCTAGTTCCCTATAAATTTATATACAATAAGAGTATTTGTATTTTTTTAGAGTTTTATTAAAGCAATTGAATTCTAGTTACATCCATAAATATATTAACTAGAATAGGATGGAAGAGTCATTTTTCCATAGTTAAGAATTGAAGCTACAAAAATATCAACCAAATATTATATGCACATTATCATCAAATACATGTTTACTTAACATAAAAAAACATTAAAAAAACATTCTAAAACACAACATTCTTTGCATCAAATCTAGAAATTTAATAGTATAGAAAAAATGTTAGCTTAGGGATTAGGATCTTGTAGCATAAACTATATATATTTTTCTCATACACTCATTCCTCAATTAAAATATGGAACATTAAAATTATATCATTTGATGAGTGTACAAAGAAGATACATTATGGAAATCAAAATGCAACAAAAAAAGAAGCTCACAGACCTACATCTCGTAGCATAAAACATATCTATAAAAATAAATAATTTGAGGGGATATAATACTCACCAATGTTATGCCTAAAGAATAGCTTAAATGGAGAAAATGTGTTTCAAAAACCCTACACCTCAGAAGAAAAGAAAAACAAAGTAATATACTGCAAACTTAATTTGACTCAAGGACCAACCTGGAAATAATGAAAACTAATCAACAAAATTAACATATAGATGTAAAGTCGGTGAGTTATCATCATATGAGGATACAATAAGTTGTGTTGAAGATTCAAGATTCAATTATAAAAAAAAGCATTGACTTCTACCTACATTAGAAATATATTAACTAAAATATGATGGAAGTGTCATTTTTTATTGAGAAAATTAAAGATCGACATATGGATGAGAATGAGCTACTCCTGATCCTGGACGCAGTATCCCTCTTCACAATGATCTCGATAAATCAACCAATCAAAGGCATTGAGTAAATTACTAACCAAGAAACAACTAAGCTAGTAGGATTATGTCTTAGATCCACCTTTTCCATCTTTCAAGGAGAACTTTACAAACAAACTTGTGGGGTTTCCATGGGCTCTCTGCTCTCACCGATTATAGCCAACATGTTCATGGAAAACTTAGAACCAAAAGGTCTAAGCACGACACATTCAAAACCTGAATGGTGGTCTAGGTTTGTGGATAATACATTCATAATATGGGCACATGGTAGTAAGGAGATGGTCAAAATTGTGGACCATCTTAACCAAAAATACGACTCCATAAAATTTACAATGGAGATGAAGGAGATTAATTTCCTTCCCTTTCTTGATAGATTGGTTATTAGAAAGAAATATGGGGGTATATCTCATAAATTTTACACAAGGAAAACCCACACTGAGTAATATCTCCGCGCTCTCTCACACCATCATCCGCAACAAAAAGTGGGAGTCCGAAACACTCTGATCACCAGGGCCATAAGGATTTTGGATATAGAGCGCATAGAAGATGAAAAAATAACACTTACATAATGTTTTACTAAGTAATAGGTATAACTCAGATCAAATCAGGAGAGATTTTGCCAAAAATGAAAAACCGAGAGATTACCTAAAAGAAAGGAAGGTTGGGGAACATAAGGCTTTTCTTCCATACATACAAGGGGTAACAGAAAAGATAGCGAAATAGTTGAAGAAGAAAAATATTGACTCTGCGTTCTCGCCCGTTAATAACATCAGAAAGCTCCTCAAAACTATTAAAGACCCCATTGATACTTCCCTAAAAAAGGGGCTTACACGATTCTGTGTGAATGCGCGAAAGCCTACATCCCTAAAAGAGGAAGATCCATTTGAACCACGGTTAAAGAACATTGTGCTGACATCCGTCTATATAGAACGCATAAATCTGCTCTGGCGGAACACTCTCATGGAACAAAACACCCAATTAGGATAGAAGACATGAAATTTCTTTCTCAGGTGGATAATTGGTCCTTAAGAATAATTAGAGAGGCTATTAAAATCATAAAAACCCCCAATTGCTTAAGCACGGATGATGGCTTAACCATCAACAGGTCGTGGCTTCCTAAGCTCACTAAATTAAACCAACCAATAAACACCAAACTAATTAATAAACAATTAAAATAGTAATTAATAACTCAAATTGGTAAAAACCTAAAAAAATAACATAAAACCTAAAAAAAATTAAACAACTTATAAACTATTTAATAAAATTAACATATAAATAAAAAATTTAATAATTAATACATATATTAACTAATATAATAAAAAAAATAACATAAAATAACATAATAATAATAGGCTAGAATATAACATAAGATAATGTAAATAATTATTAATAAAACAAAAAAATATATAACATAAGATAACATAAATAAAACTAACATGTGATAATTTAATAAATAATTAACAAAAACATGGGATAATTAAATTAAGAATAAGATACATTATAATAATTTAAAACTATTAAATAGTATTTAATTTTTAGACATAAGTTAATAATATAATAAAATTAAGAAAATTATGTAATTATTAAAAAAAAAAAAAAATTCATTTTTTTGACATTTATAAATAATAATAAAAATGAATTAAAAACTAGTTGAAATATAATAAACCAACAAAACCTAATTTCTGATGTGAAAAACCCTAGAGTTGGCTACTTATCCACGGTTTTATATTTATAAGAATTGAAGATCTATAGATCCTCTTAGGCATCGATATTATCTTGAAGATGAGCCAATGATGGCTCGTAACGTAGGGAGTAAACTATCACATACCACCAATTCTCTACAAGATGCTATAAGCCTCTACTGTGGATTCTCACCCAAAACCTAAGAATATTTGTCGAATGTTGTGATCATATTATATTACTCTCGAACTAAAAGATCATATGCTAAAGTAATTCACCTTCGTGGCAAGTCTCTAAAAGAGACTTAATAGCAATCGATGACCATGGTTACTAATACATCACACAACATTAATACTTCAACATGCAAAGCATTTACCTCTATAAGTGGAGGTCCACCTCATGTGTACCTACTAGAATTGGAGTTCCACGTGAGAATCTCACTTGACACACAAGTCTTGAGCCTTGTCAAACAAGACTTTACAACATCATCCCTTTGAGATATTAAACAAGTCTACTCCAAGTTACTGAGTCCAACTGAGGATCCCTACCTCAACACCAAATGTCCAATATTGGCCTCTAGAATGACTCATGCTATTATACATTTAACAAAAAATTGTATAAGTTCTAAATGATTATTCAAGTCAAAATTTAATTTTAATGCTAGTTTACAAAAATTCAAATAAAGGTTAGCTACAAAAGGAACAAATACTTGTTGATAAAATGGACACAATTAAATGGGTCTACACCAAATGGAGTTAATAGGCTAATCATTAGAGTCTTGAGCTTAGCACTTTGATACCTAAAAGAACTTTTGAGACCGCTTTCTCTTATGGTGGAAGGGATTTCCTAGTGGAGACTTAACTTGAACAATTTTAAAGGGCAAGGAAGGAATCCTTTACCACTATCGAAGGAAAGTTTGCTTAAGAATGATGATATCGTTGACAAATTTATGATCACTCTTTTTTTCTCTTGCTTGTCATTATTATCAAGTAAAAAATAATGCTTTACATTTTCGACATTTGCAAATCGTGATAGCAAATGAGTTATGATTTAATTCCATAATATCTAGCAAGAATTGCGTTTTAATGAAATAGTGAGTAGTTTCGAAAGGTGATATGCTAAATATTGAATGGATTTTTCAATTAAAGAGAAGTGTTAGACATGTCTATGTCAGAGCTATACTTAAGATAAGGTCGCTACGTGGACAAGATAATGTTAAACACCACCACTTATCCAATTTAAATATTCTTCTTATTTCTTTTTGACAAAACCTAGCCGCACTCATTTACGAAATATATATATATAACCGACCTTATGGATTTCAACCTATTTGATTTAGATTGTTGTGTGCTCCAATCGTTTGCGACAAAAGTAAAATATAACCGACCTAGTTAGAGTTAGGACTGCGATCCTATATTATTCAGGTGGGTTAGGGTTACGAACCATCCTTTTATGATTTGCATACTTTAATATCTCCATAAAATCGCTGAGCGGCAACCGACTACTTTCTCTGTCACTGCGTACAGAGCTGTTCAATCAATTAGTCGCACAACAAGGAGAGTATCAGAACGCGTTATATCATAAATTCGTAATGGGTTTTCGGTGTTTCATGAATCGGAAAAAACCAGAGCCCGAAATATCCCGTCGACAATCACGATTTTCGTCGTGCATATTTACTCCGAGATCGCGATCGGCGTCTCCCGTGACCCGATCCTCAGCTTCTCAATCCCGAAGAAGGACATCCAGTCGATCCGGGAAGATGTTGCTGAGAAGGGAAAGGAAGGATGATGAATCCGATGAAGTATACCCCCCTACTCCTTCAGCCATGCGGTCGAGTAGTGTTGTGGAGCTGGAGGAAGTATTCAAGAAATTCGACGCAAACGGCGACGGGAAGGTATCGTCGTCGGAGCTGGGGGACCTTATGCAATCGCTCGGAGGAAACCCGACGGAGGAAGATCTTGCAGTGATCGTTGCGGCGGCGGATTTGGATGGCGATGGGTACATCGATCTGACCGAGTTAGTACTTGTCAACACCGATGGGGTCGACAGTTCATGCAGACTTGAAGACCTGAAAGCTGCCTTCAGTATGTTTGACAAGGATGGGGACGGAACCATCTCTCCTCTTGAACTTCTTCATGTTTTAACCTGTCTGCAAGAACCTTACTCTCTCGGTGATTGCCAAGACATGATCAGAACATTCGATTCTAACGGCGATGGCCTCATCAATTTCGAAGAGTTCACGGCCATGCTGAACGCATCTGATGTTTCATCTGTTACAAATAATATAAAAACAGAAGTTAATCAGACTTCTTCCAGACAGAGCTCCATTTTAGCACAACAGGAACTACTGTAGGAACCAACAAAGTTTCTTTGGGGGTGTATATTGCCTTTGCCTACCAGTTCCTTGTATATCGCTTTGAATGTGATGTGCTTGATCTAATGTAAGGTGTGCCATGTGAATGCAGAAATACATGTTTGTGTACATGCACATTAAGACGGTACAAATATAATTTGAATGGTTTTTTTTATGGGAGCTGTCTAAGTAGGGGGATTTTGACTTTTCTGTTGATTTTTTTTAGTTGAAATTAGATGAATTTAATTCACAAAATCTTGTAATTTTTGTTGTTAAAATTTTGCAATTTTTGTTGTTTATTGAGTCTCAGAAAATCTTCAAACACTCACTCACACAACAAAGTAGCCAAACACTCACTCACACAACAAAGTAGCCATACTTTGTAAGATTGATTTTTTAGTTGAAATTAGATGAATTTAATTCACAAAATTTTGTAATTTTTATTGTTAAAATTTTGTAATTTTTGTTGTTTATTAAGTCTCAAAAAATCTTCAAACACTCACTCACACAACGAAGTAACCATACTTTGTAAGATCTAGCAATATTTTTTCATATTTTAAAAACATAAAAATTCATAGCAAAAAATAAGTAAAAATCAGCCCAGAAAAAATCGTCCCTACAACTCTGTTGTTTTTATGTTGTAAATCTGTGAAATTTCTGAGAAAAAGGATAGAGGAAAACCCTAATATCTCCCTAGCCTGTAGAAGTAGTTAATCTGTTGTGGAAGGCCGTATTACGGTTGATGTTGTGTCCATAATGCTCAATGACTTCTACATAGATATTAATTTGTGTGCAGAATGTCAACATAGATATCTGTTGTGTGCAGAATGTGAATGTGTCGATCTTTTTCTCCATACAAGAGCTGTCAATCTTCTAACAAGTGTCTCTAGGCTGTAGGGCGACCGTATCTTCTCTAAGAAGTGTCTGTAGACTGTAGAGCTAACAGATGTGCACTAGAGAAGCGGTGTCGCTGGTGTCGCTTGACTGGTGGAGATTATCCCCAACGTCCAAGCTCTGTTTTAACCGCCTGTGAGAACTAGAAAAAAGCACGTGTATGAAAAGCACGGCGGGTAGATATCTCACGGATCTTGTATGTTGGAGAGCATCCTGGTGCAAACTGCAGGTTCGTTGATTGATATTTATGTTGATAGAGTTTTTTATTTGAGATTTGTCTTGGAGTATGGTTTATGTTTTTTTTGTAATTTGATTAAGATGACATAAAGGTATTATGGAGATTGATTGTATAGTAGTTTTTTAAAATTTGAAATAAATAATTATATAAAAGTAGCTGATAGCTAGCTGATTAATAATTAGTAGCCAGTTGATGAATGGAAAAAATAACTGATGGTTAATAAATGGATAAGAGTAAGAATGTGAGTGATAACATGTATCTAGGTATGGATAACTCACAGTGAAACCAATTTAACTATAGAAATATGAAGAATAAAAAAATATTTCTAAATTTTCTTCCATTTTATAACTGTCTTTCAACCATTTCATGGTATCTACATGATCTAGCCACAAAGTATATAGGTGTGATGGTGATTGATTTAATGCTTTTCAAAACATACTGCATGTTCAATGCAGTTCTGATGAGGATTTATGCTTCTCATATTTGTTAATGGAGTAAGCTATCTATCCGACCATTTACACCTGGGCCCACCTTTCATTCTGTATGACAATATAATAAAAAAAGACATAACATTGTATTGCATACAAACCAAACAGGAATGTCAACAAATATGTATTCTACAAATGACAATTGATGTTTAAGAGATATTGGTACAACCATTGTTGGAAAGGTTCTTCGTGCACTCAAAGACTAAGGAAAAACGTCTGAACAAAAGGTATAAAAACTATCAAGTATTCACTCTATCTTGGAGCAACAACAAATGGAGTTGGGTTGGTTTTGCAAAAATCACCGTGGGATTATAGCTTACTCCTTAAACCAAGAACAACACCGTGGGATTATAGCTTACTCCGTAAACCAAGAACAATTGATTCTAACATTTACTTTCATACCAACTTTGGCTCTGGAATTTATCCATCCATAAATTTAGCAAGATTCTTGTTTTATAAGGGCAATTTTAAAATTGTAAGTTTTTATTGGAATTTTTATGAAAATTGCAAATGTATGTTTAGAACTATATAATTTTAGTCAACTTCATAAAAATAACTGGAAAGATCTAAAACTTGGAAAGTTTTACCAACTTCCTTGTAACAATTAATCAATTCCTTTGTTTGTTTTATGGAACCCGATCCAGGTTTAAACCTTGGATTTTGTATACTTCATGATCACTGAGGTTAAAGTTTTAAACTAGCATACACACAGAACATTGGCTTTATCAAATCCATAACAATTGAATTTCAAATTATAAGTTTTTAGAACACAATTTCAGATTAGATTTAGATCAGTTCAGTCTGTAGATTCAATCTGATTTGTTAAATTAATATTCTGCATTATTGTATTATAACAGAGTGTAATAATAGTTTGTTGTAGAATTGATCTGCAATGAAAATGCAAGAAAAAAAGCAGAATTTGCTGTTCTTGGTTTCACTGTCACAAAAAGATAACCGAGTACTGAGTCAAAAATAGTGAAGTAGATAACTTACTCCTTTGTTAATTAGTTACTGAGAAAACTAGCAAAGAAGAAATGGTTAAAAAAATGAATAAGGTACATGGTAAGAAAAGTATTCAGTTCTTAGAAGTATTCAGTTCCTGATTTGTTCCGACTCCAATCAGAAATCTGCCCATTGTTATTATTTTGTGCTTGGCAGAGCTAGCAAAGTCGATTGATAGTACAGTGGCGCTGACAACAATGGGCAGTGGATGTTGGCCGTGTAAATCCTTGGGAATCGATTTGTCGTAAGCAAGGATACTGGAGCATACGAATCAAAGGCGACAGTCAAGAAATCGAGAAGATAAGGATGCCGTCTTGTCGTTTGAGTTGGAGAATCGCATGCACGCCAACTGGAGAAAAGAGACTGTATTCACCAAAGTTTAAAGCGAAATAAAAAGACACTGAATGATTTCCATTAAAATACTTCTTTGTAATGATCTTTTATCTATTGAAATTAGTGAGGGATATTTTCTACGGATGCTGATGTTGGTTATATTTTGTAATGATTTTTCATCTATTGAAATTAACGAAGGATATTTTCTACGGATGATGATGATGCTGATTAACCTCCATTAGACTTAATGCTGATGCTGATTAACCCTAGCTTAGAGTAGACTCAGATTCAGTGTTGAAATTTGAGGACGTTGTGTTTGTCATCTAGCATTTTTTTTTTGTTAAACACTTATAAATATTTTGGGAGAATCTCAGACTAAAAGAGCAAACCAATGTTCCAAAACTTATTTTTGATTTTTAGCTATAAGCTATTATTTTTATTTTTTAGTTTTTGGATTGGCTGAATTTTGAAACCCATTCCCAAACCCAAATTTTAGTTGCTGGTAATATGGATGATGGTGGGTATATATTGCATAATGTTGACAGGTGTCTGGTTTGTGTTATTTTTGGTAAGTAATTTTGTTAGATTTTTGTTAAGTATATAATAAAAACTAAATTTTTATTGCTTAAATTATTTAATAAAAAAATATTAATGGCATAATTCTACTATGGTAGTTGAAGGGTAAGTCTTTAATAAAACTTTATGTGACTCACGAGATAAAAGCTCAAAACTTTAAAAAAAAATTGGTTTGAAAGGTAGAGATGAAATGAAATTCCAACAGTTGAGATATACTTTTATTAACTTTTTTCTATAGGACCTTAAGAATGGTAATACTCTCTTTACTTTAATCTTGTTCAAATGCTCAAAAAGCTTGCCACTAAGTTTTCCAAGCTTGGTATAGTTTTGGCAACTTAAAAGGTTCTAAAGATTTGTATAGATTTTAGACACAAAATGCTATAGAATAATGAAATTGTAAATATTAAATATCAATACTATATAACTTTATTGCACTTAAAATATTTGAAAATGTTAAATTTATTTTTTACTAAAAATAATAATTTAGTTAATAATTTATAAAAAATTTAATTTTCTTCATTTTATATTTATTTATTGTATTAAATAAAAATTTATTAAATTGTATTTATTTATTTTAATTAGATAAATTAAAATTCATTTGAGTATACCTTAAAAAGTATTATTATCACCCTTAGGACCTTTGTCAAGAAGTGTTGCAATAATAAAACTAATATTCTATGTTGCTTTGTTGGCTTTAGAAAAATGTTATCATGAAAAAATTGCACTCCTGCGACAATTTCATGATTCACACAGTAAAGTGTCATAAAAATATAGCATGTGCATGCTTACGACTGTAGAAACCTTCGAATGAGTCCAAGATAGCCCCAAATAAGTCAAAATCCACAACCACACAGGTTAAACTCTTGTTACTCGCACTACAATGTGCAACTCCAAAACAACACCCACGTTGCAAAGCAAAAATTCCTTCAAGATTTGTGTGTCTAACAAAAATGACGATATCACATCCACCGATGACGCATTGATGGCTCATAAAAGCTCCATTCACAACAAAATCCTTAAGAAGAAACCATTATAAAATACTCACCAACTAAGATCCTCAACGGGAGGTCACAAAAAAATATTTTATCTTGTTAGGCTAATTGGGCTAGGCATCCAACAACACCCAACAATTTAGTTTCATTAGGCATATTTTTAAAACATAGCATTTTTTTCTTCTAGGATACTTTTAAATCTTTATATAAGAAAGTGTGCCAAATCCCAAATCAGATACATGTACTGTGACTAAGGAGGTAAAATCTAAGGTATAGCTTCCTTGCTCTACCCTACGAGGCACTCACGTTGTTGTTAGGGAGATGACAGTATGCCACCTAGGCCTAACTGTCAATCCACACTTGACACAAGATAACCATAGTGACCAAATTTAGAATACCCCTAAGGAACACTTGGGAGTGCAAGTGATTCCTGAAGTCACCTAATTCCATTGGGGGGTGTTTCCTAGTCCTCTGGATTGGAACATTGATCCCATCATTGGTAGAACTAGCTCTTTGTTACCTCCACTATTTGATTGTTGCATAGATTCCACTATAACCATCAATTGTTCTTTAGGGAGGCTCAGTTACAATTGAGAGGAAGGACGTTAAGTATTTTTAGGGAATTTACAGTTTTCATTATTTTCTAAATACAAGCTCATTAAAATCATAATTTAAAAACAACCAACATGTGCACACCATCAGACTAAGCCATATTTGCACTTATCACTCAAATATTGCACCATATTGCACCTGTTTTGGTTGCCATAAATTTTGCATTTTTCTGCATTGTGTTAATTTCATCATCCATTCCTCTCACTTAACAACTAGACTTCCACCATTGAGGAACAAAACCCCTTTTAAGGTAGTCTCGTAGAATACAAGTCCTTTCTCATCTCTTTTGGGGTGTTTTTACACTCTCTCCATGTGGAACACAAGGGTAATTACTAGGTTGGGGCTAGTCCTAGGACACAATGATTGGATCTTATAATCGAGGATACACCTTGGTTGATTCACTTTATTGTATTAAAGATAGCGTTGATACTTTCCCATCCTCTTATTTTGGAAGAGGTCTATGATTGAGTACTTCCTTGCATAGGAATACTCCACCATCTTCTCCCCCATTGGGAGGAAGCCACACTATATATTCAAATTCTCCTAGAAGAAAAATATCACAACCACATATTCCAAAGTCTTTCGCTCGAGGAAACAACATTTAGAATAACATGGCGACCCCCAATCCCAAATTACCAATCATGGCAAGTTTGAACCTTCCTAACCTTACCAAATTGGTAAACGACTCCATAGATCATGATGTGAATTGGATAGATATGCCAAAAAAAATACCTTCAGGTATTCCTAGATTTCAATGGAAGCAAGGAGATGATTCCACCAACCACATCATGTCATTCCACCAATGGTTTTCCTCTAACAACATAGTGGAATATTCATTCCTCTTCCATCTTTCCAAAAGAAAATTCACAAGTACAACTATGAAATGGTATGTAAATTTGGAAATAGCTTCTCGTACCACATTTGAGATCATTTCCAGATCATTCCTATCATATTTGCAGTTACCAACAAGACATGATCTCGGCCTTGAAATTATCATAGAATTTCAAATGAAAATGACGACAAACATAGTGGACCACATCCATGAATGGTGATGTTGTAGGACCTTATGCAACATTGGCATTCAACCTTCCTTCCTCTTGGATTGGTTTCTCAAATCACTCGAATCGGCTATAAAAAAGGATGTGGATACCTCCATGCCATAAAGTGAGGAAGAAGCAATTCTCCACAGGGGCTTCACTTGTTGACCAATATACTATCACGTTAGTTCATATTGTGGGTTTTAAAATTATAAAAAATTGAACCAATATATTGCAGGTATTGGGGGGATGAGGGGTTTAAGGTGGGGCTAGGTAAGGTGGTTTATAAGGATTGAGCTATAAAAATGGGTGGGGAGGAGGTTTTAAGTATTGGGAGGGGGTTTCAACAAAAAGAGTTTGGGTCAATATCTCTCGAAATTAAGGGTATTCTTTAATATCCCACAATTGCACATGCCATGTGAGAGGTTCACTTAGTGAAGTCCCTGTGCAATTCTCAAAGCCCAACATTTTTGACCTCATATATGCCCATTCAGGGTATTTTACACTGTACTGCCAGAAGCCCCTCGGCATCAATCATTAGATCCTCCCATAGCAGGGATGTCACATTCAGTGGACGAGCTTATTGGGTACATTTTCTCCCAAGGTAAAGTTCCCCTGCAAACAAATCTAGAACCACCACCCATGGTGATGCAGTACCCAACCATCCCCATTGTGTCGGTACCCACTCGTACTACACCAAATATGTCATTTGGGAAGCCCTAATATGGAACATACAACCATGTTTACCCAAGTACAATCTAAGTACCATCGATTCCTCAACCACAACTAGAACCACCTGCATCGACATCCACATCATATGTGTTGCAACCATCATACATCTCACCTATGAGGTACAACCCCTATTACCCATACCCATTCCCTCTCGGTGCAACACCCATGCCTCATATGGTAGTTAAATTTGTTCAAACCTCTATGCAACAACATACTCAACAATTTGAGCAACTGAATATTGTTAGTCCCCGGAACCCTTAGAATCATGGGAAGAAAAAGGGAAAGAATAGACAACCCAACAACAGGGGCAAGAGGGAAACCAATCCCCACAACATAATAAAAACTAGGGTAACCAACCCCCACAAGGGAGAAATCCCCCAAGCAAGGAAAGAACGCCAACTTAAGGACAAACTACTCTTTCTCAATATGTGTTGAGTATGGTCACTACACTCATCATTGTCTGCTTATTCTTGACTGCGACTAGATGTTGGGATTCAAGAAGCAAACATCCACAAAACCTCCTCAATCACCTCTTGCACAACAACCACAACAAGTTGTTCTACAACAACCCTTTTCCAACTAAGGAGTGCTTACCCAAAAACCAGATCCTTTCCCCTCAGGTGATGATTCTTTTTAGAACATTTATATGAACTAAACATCAGTCAACCTACAGATCACACTAAAGGGTACAACAATGTTGAAACCTAACCTGTCCTTGAAGATATTTCAGTCCCATTTTGAGGACCTTTGTAAATTCAATTCCCTACCATGGACCAAATATTGAGAATTTCTAGAGAACCAGTAAGAACTACCCCCCATAATTCCAACATGAAGGATTCCCATAACTACAACATTATCAATGATTTGTCATAATCACTAGTCGCCATGTCAACCCAAGAAGTACTTCATGAACCTTCCGATGCAAACCTCATGACCATTGACCTCGATAAGGGTGAACCATGGACACCCTCATCGGTCGCTTTTCAAGTTTCGATCATAGTAGAAACCATCATCATCCATCGAGGAAGGCATGCCCACATGCATAATTTCCTCTAACATACTGAAAATATTGGGACACTATAATAAGCACCATCCTCTATCTCCCTCCACACATATGATGGTAGGCCATTCCAAAAATGTGGATTAAACCAAAAGTCCCCATTGAGCTATGGGGGAAAATGGTGATGATTGATAAAGAAATAATAGATTCCCAACTTGACTACAACATCTTCTTGGGACATAGATATATGCATGCCATGAAGGTGGTCACCTCCTTGGTATTTTGTACCATGATGTTCCCATTTAATGAGAAGGTGGTCACCCTTGAACAACTTAGCTACTATAACCCCAATGCATCATCCAACCCTAAAAATGTCTTACCCATGATAAGTGAGAAAAACACCACTCCCTATTTTGAGATTTACCTAGGGGTATACAAAGAATCTAACCTTCTAGGGGCATATTCAGGACCCCCACCTATTATTCCCCTTCAAAGAGAATGTCTCATGTGCACCCTTTCCACCATGGAAAAGGAAGCATTGACACCCAGGGAATCATCATCAGCCATTCTGTAAAGTCACAACATTGAGAAATTAGTGAACCCTTATATGATACCAATGTTTCAGATCCCATTTCTCTAACCTCCCACAAGAGTGCGAGGAACACCGATAATGGACCAGGTAACCCTCCCAAGACTTACGCTAGGACTATATGTGTGGTATCTTAAACCACCTTTCCTAGAGATGGATTCAAAACCCATCGCCCATTATGAGATGGTGTTGGTACAATGCGTTACCACTCCAACTTCATATATCAAAACCACAACTATTATGACTCAACCACCAACAATAGTCACTACACCACAAAATCGTTGCATGATTCAACCCAAGCCAACTACCCTCGCCAACAGTTGAAAGCTCCTGACATAGCAGACCATGCTCTTGAATCATCTTCAGGAACACCTAAGCTCAACATGAAGGGTTCCACCCAACAAATGATCAAACCACCCATCATGCATGACACACCTACCATGCAGGTCACATCCCCATTTGCTTTTTGTGGAAAACAAGATCATGCAACAAATCGATTCCCTACCTTGCTAGAGCTTAGAAACTTGCTAACTACACCTGACAGTGCCACATATTCCCCTCAAGCTGAGACTAGGGACACATCAAACCCATCAATCCCTAAGTTAAAATATTTAGACACCAACAAAACGTGTTTGATTTGTTCTCAACATGAGAATTATAAACACCATTGCCTCAATCTCCCTCAATTTTGGAATGCATTGGAAACCATTCGCCTTACATAAACAATGGAGGAAACCATGCCTACCCTACCACCCAAAGTAGCTTCCATCAATATGGTCACCACCGATAAAATCACAAAAAGCATGCATTGCCTCAAACAACCCCAACTCATACAAGTAATCACAACCAACTAGACGGGTGCACTTCATTGAACAACACTGCCATATGATTCCTAGTCACACCAGGCCCTCATTCCCTTCAAGGGCCCCAACACTTAGAAAATTCCCAATTGGGGGATCATGCCCATGCCGAACATGTGGAAATACCTCCCATTATTCATTTCAGTGCCCAATTTTATGCGCTGAACAATATGTTAACCTCAAGAAAATGCGTCTTTAGGAACAATTGCTCTGACTAAGTGTCTCCTTACATGAACCATCATTGGAGCGAATTCCCCCCTGAATAGACAACACTATTGAAGAAATATCTCCCCTTATAAGATTACTTACAAGTGAGGATTCATTATCATCTGACAAGGAGTCACCCTCCCCCAATGATGACCCTCCTCCACTGATCCCAAACTATATCATCTTGGAATCTTCTACCTCTCATTGGGAATGTTCATATATACCAAGACTCCATTAGTCATGATATGGTTTGTCGACTTTGTTAAAATGTTCCTATGACGCACCGATTAAGCTGATAGTTCATTACAAATTTTCAAAATTCATGCCTGTTTTCAATCCCACCGATTGAAAACTAAAATATATCCCTTACTCCTAATGTGTATGGATGTCAATCAACACACTTACATTGGTTTTGAATACGACACAAGTAATTGGTAATAAAACTTATCACCATCTTCTTGGGTTATATACACCTCACACCATTCTCTATAACACATTGAGGGAGTCTACCTGGGGGCACTTACAAACAATCAAGCTTACTACGATGCCATTATAGGTCTATTGACCGATGCCACCCATTTTGGTATAAATCGCATACACTTCCACCTAGATTCCAATTTAGTTGTGTCACAACTAAACAATGTTTTTCGTGTCCTCAACCCACTTCTCTTCTGCAAGTATCTTTGGGTACATATCCTCATGTGACAGTTTGAGTTCATTATCTTCACACATGTCCCATGGAGAACCAACGTAGTCACAGTTGTGGTCACCAATGAAGTCTTGAATTGGCACTTAATACATCATAACTGACCCTGAACAATAAAGTAAGGTTAAATAATACATGTATAACTACCCATAAGTATGCATGTATAAAACATCTGTCACATCAACCATGTATTGAGAACTAGATATAACAATATGTGTAAAAACATGTCACTACACACAAACCATATTAACATCCATACATAACCTCAAATGTTGCTCATCAAAATATCATGTATAAGGGTCGACTACTGAACCTCGATATAAACAACATCTTATGCTACACCAGCACAAGATCCACCCATTATCTAGCATGACGATGCACTAGAACCACAAAATCTTGTGAGGATGGATTTGTGGGGAAAAGCATCCATACGAGGCATTGACCCCATCCTAACCCTAAATCCCCTTGGATGAAAATAAAAAGGATAAGGTTTAGGCATACTTGGATCTCGCTGCTCGAAAAAAATCACTCATTCTCTTGAAATTTGTAAAAGGGATCACATGATACAAATGGTAAATAGTACAAATGACATTCAAAATATGGGCCCCACCACCTTTTTAAACCAATTTAACCCAAACTTCAGAACCTCTCCATGGAAAAACTGTGTATCCATTTGATGAGCCATTAACACCACCATCATATACAATTTGATATTTTCACAATGAGGTATGATCACAGAACTCACCCTATGGAACCAATGTTTCTCCCTCATAACCATAAACAAGACACGATTTTATCAATATCTAAGTTCCAATGTGCCATCAACATCACAACTAAGCACCACTCCACTCCCCCATGGGTGTTTTCTCTTTGCAAACCTTCATCATAATCAACACCCATGATGTCAATCCCCCCACAAGTCCAAGGAATTTGTAAACCACCAAAGTAAGCTCCCTAAATCCAAATGTTCTATAGTTGTGCATTTACTCCCCTACCTCAAGAAGTGCCACAAAAACAAAGTCCTCAACACAAATCTTGAAGGAGATTTCACCATGGCAGGCTCATACCTCCATGATCATTGAACTCATATGCAATTTTTTCTTCCTATCAACACCTCCACCAAGACAACAATGAGCCCCACTCCCTTCGAGATCACCAACTCCATTTAGTTATTCTTGCATGAACATTCGACATGAAATTGATACATTGGTCACCCGTATTTGTGTTTGCAAAAAATACCTCTCACTTCTTATTGGAAAAGGTTCCTTGATTCACTTAAAACCATGGGAACCCCCCTCCACCCCCCACCTCCCTCCCATCATCAAATTTGATCCTTGACCCACTAAAAACCATGGGATCCCCACTCATGATCAAATTGGTCCCCCAATACACACAAAACCATGGGGACCCCACCAATCATTTTTTATGTACAAACAATTCCCTGTTACATTTGCATATGGGAACCAATCATTATTTCGACAACAATCCCCTGGTTTCCTTTGGTCAAATGCAATGAAAAGTCTCCCAATACCTCATAAATCATGTCTATGTTAGTCTTCACTCTCTCGAGTATTGTGTCACTCACAAAGTCTCCATCTTCAATTTGTATCACTCCATCACATACTCACTTGAAGCATGATATTTTTATTCCTCCTCCTAGTCTATCATAGATCAAAGGAAGTATGAGCCCCACACTTATCAACCAGTCTTGGGTTAGGTCAGTAAGTCACCCTTAGTTACAACATGATTTTGTATTATTAAGACAAGACCCTCATCTTGTAAATATTCTTTATCTCTCATCGATGCTAAAACCTCATATTCTAAGAGTTGAAGAAGTAGTAGTGGTAACTTGGGAACCCTTTCAATAAATATAAGGGATTACCTCAGAATAAGTAAGGAGAGTCATTAGTGCTCCCTAAACTAGTAGTCTCCCCTATGCTCGACAACATATTATTTATTCACATCACGGGGAGTCATACATTTTTTATGGTAGCATTGTTCACGTTTGAAGATGATAAGTTGTATTAGCTATGGTACACTATGTTCCCCATGACTTGACACTCATTCTAGACCCCCACCCATGTGGGACTCTTAATATTGTCAACAATTCTTCTTCTTCAACACTAGTTACCAAAATTCCACATCCATGTACTCTTGCATGGTTGGAGGAAACCCTCCTCCTTTCCCACAATAGTTTTGTAGCCATTCTGGCACCTTTTTCACAAGCATGGGGATTCCCACCTTGTTTGTATAAAAACAACACAATAGTAAACCTCCTCCTATGGAAGGTCAGTCTTGTCCACATAGTTTGAATAACCAATAGAGAATTCTGACCACATTCTGACAAGAAACAATGATTCATTATCGGCTCAACAAGACCCTCCAAACCTCCTACATCTGGGGTCAACTGTTATCATGAAAATATAGCACACTTGTGATAATTCATGATTCACACTATAAAATGTCATCAACATACAACATGCACATAGTCGAAGAAACCTTCACGAGGTGTAAAGAGTAGAATGAGTCCAAGATGGCCCCAAAACCATCAAAATCCACAACTGTGTGGGTTAAACTTTGGTTACTCACACTACAATGTGCACCTTCAGAACAACCCTTGTGCTACAACACAAAAATTCCTTCAAGATCTGTGCGTCTAGCATAAACGGAGGGATCTCACCCACCAGCGGTGGTTTGATGGCTCATGAAAGCTCCACTTACCCATTTGAATTCAAATTTGTCCTCTCACACACTTGGTTTCCTTAAATGGACTCTTTTTGTACTTTGGAGCCAAAACATGAATCAATGGGTTCACATTATGATCTTTCCATTTATCAGCCACCTATTGGCCTGTAAAACAAATCCATTGGCATGCTAATTGTAAGAGGATTTGAGAGAAAATTTATGTTGCTAGAATTATTATTGATCTTCCCCTTATCTCACTTCTTCCCTCTTTCGAAGCATTTCCAAAACTCCCTTTCCTCCTCCCCTCAAGGAGAAAGTTCTCTTCTCATACATTGGTTCCTTGACCACACTTCAAGCATTTGTTGGACAAGAAATGCCTCCCTCAGGAAGAGTATTCGACTCCATTTAGAGCTCAACTCTCTAAGGTGTTGTATTATCTTTACCATTGGGAAATATACAAGTGGTTTGAATCACATTGGTTGTTGGAGTTTTCATTCTCTCCCCCCTTTGTTACCTTTTTCAAGTTTTGTTATGATTTTATTGTTTTGATTTGTTTCCCTCTAACAATCTATTCCAAAATCACTTGGGGTCACTCAGCCAACCCACCAAGGGGATCCAAATATTGAGGCCTTTTTGCATCCTACAATGCCTATCCCCATCCCAAAGAGGGAAGAACTCTTATGCATTATTTCCCACAACAACAAAAAATTTGACACACTGTCCGAAAGTAACATTTCGAATAGGTTAGGAGAACTAAAAGTCTCTTTCAAGTTGAGAGTCATTGCAATGAGGTTGTATGACAAGGCTATTTCGAAATTTCGGAAATTAGAGGGCCAATCGAAATAAATTAATGGTAATACAAGTCAAGTAAGGTTGTCCCTTATTCCTCACACTTTTTGCACCTAGAGTATCAAGGTTCTCTATAGCCCAATATGGGGAAGATGTTGTCACATAACGTAGTGTTATGTACCAAGAAAAAGTAATTAAAAAAATCAATGTTAGCTGATAAAATTTAAAAAAAATAAAACCAAATAAAAAGTAATTAAAAAATCCATGTCAACCCATAAAATAAAAATTTAAAACCAAATAAAAAGTTATTAAAAAACCATGTTGGCCCATAAAAATAAAAATAAAACATTTAAAATAATAAACCTATATCTATTTCACCGAGGGATCAAATTTCTTAAGGTGTAAATTCTTTTGGAAGTGTAAAAATTTTAAGATTTAAAAAAAAATTACACCTCAATAAATTGAATCCCTCTAGGTGCTTGATAGATATGGGTTTAAGATGGATCTATGCTGGTTAGTATTTACATTGATACGTTAGAGGGTCTCTATGTTGATGATATTGTTCGTATGGCAAGGAGTCCTTATGATCTTGACAAGTAACTAAAAATCCTCATATTTTCTCTAGTGTGGGTAGGATTGTTAACAACGACAAAACAAAAGTTATGATAATCAAATCCCAAAATGTCCCTTATGATAATTTCATGTATAAAACAACAACTTGGATGAAGTGTCTTAATTTAAATATCTAGGAATTTAGCTTCATCGTTAGCTTAACTAGAACTACAGCATTGAGAAAAGGATTAATGGGGGATGGGAACCTTATTTTGTACTTGAAAATAGTTGTGTAAGTTTACAGAACAACGGATTTGGGATAGGAAAACACTCCTTGTTGAGAATCTCACATGGTTGTGAAGTTTGGGGCTACAACATATCTAGTGAATCTTGGAGAATGATAGAGAAATTACAAAAGTGATAAATTACAACATATAATCTAAAAATTAAAGGCAAGGCACCATATCCTATCCTCCTCATAGAAGCAGGTCTCTCCAAGATTGGGAATATGGCTATGACTAGGTACCTAATCTACAAGCACAATATAAACAAGCTGGGAGACAAGAGTCTTCCCAAGATTGTTTCATACTCTTGTAGCAGAAGCAGTGTAATAAACAAAAATATACTACAAAAACTATTGAGTGATAAATAAATTGTTTGAATGAATGATGAATGATTATAATTCCTTCATGACAATATAGCTTTATAATCATTTCCTATCCACAAAGATTCATATAGCTATGTCCTAAGTTGACTCTCCATTAAATACAAATCATATTTATTAATTGTTAGTAGTTCTATTATTTATTATTATTATGATGATTGTTAGTATTTCATGTATATCTCATATTCTGCTTATAACATGGACACTCTATTAAAGAGTGTTTTGTCCTCACAAAATTATAAATAGGATTCTCTTTTGTCTATGCATGTTATTATAACGACATATTTTTTGTGTTTATCTAGTGGTAGGGGCTTGATGTGGTTCCATTTTTGAATTCTAGCAAGGATCCTTTATAATACGTGTATCAATAATTGAATTATTTGGACCTGATTGTTGTGAATGAACCTTTGATGCTTCTTGGAAGGATTCATTGCAATTGGTGTTGTAAAATTGCTTGCCCCTTTTAATGGAACATGGATCTTATCAATCTTCCTTAGATGAAGAGGATTATACTCTTTAGGTGGAATTGTCATATTTTGTGCCGATTTTCTTGGAACTTTGATTTCATCATTCCTTCTAAGATGAGGTGGAATATATCTTATGGGTACTTGTTTTTTTTAGTATTATTTCCCTTTTCCAACACATCATCATCATTTGGTAGTATGCATAAAATTGATGATAGTGATACTTGTGATGTTTTGTCTGTTAGTTTTTCAACATTAAGCTAGCATTATGCTAGGATCTTTACTGAGAGAATAACAAGTACAACAATCAAACACAAGAGACATGTAACACAGTGTTTTTCATCGGGGAAACCATAAATGGAGAAAACCCCGCAACTTCCTTAGAGATAGAATCAACACAAGATGTAAAACCCCAAAATAGTAAGATGCACTCCCGACAGTAGTAATATTATTCTTGTCTATCTCCAGTGTCTTCTCCTTCCTCAACTATGCACTACACTTGAGTGTGTGAGTGATGTGTGCTAAATAGAGACCCCAACTCTCTATTTATACTAATCCTGACATGACTAAAACCTTACTAGGGCCGACCTCCACTAGGGGAGTCTAATAACCCTAGTGCCCCAGAACTGTGGGGACTTTAACCCTTACACAATCAGAGGGTTACCCACGATGACTTGACATTACTTGTTTACATTATTGATTCTCCCGATCGAAACATCGGGTCATGACAACATGACTCAATTACATAATAGATACATCCCGGAATAAAAATCAAGTTACAATACATAAGATACATAGATGAATACATTCCAAAGTTACAAATACATCAACACTCCCTCTTAACTAGAAAGGTATTCTTTCGACACAATTTTCAGCACTGGTCTTCTTCTCTGTATCAACTGGATCATCTCGTCATCTGCATCTCAATTCTTCTGAGTCTTCAAGTCATCTTCGTCTTCAAGTCATCTTCATTCTTCGAATCTGGATCATCTCTCGATCTAGATCATCATGGGACATCATCACTGGATCTGGATCATCTCTCAATCTAGATCCACATCACTGGATCTGGATCATCATCACTGGATCTGAATCATCATCACTGGATCTGGATCATCACTCGATATGGATCATCATCACTTGACTGGATTTGGATCTGGATCTAGATCTGGATCTTCACTCATTCTGAATCATCACTACTGGATCTAGATCATCACTCGATTTGGATCTCTTGGAGTCATCATAACTGGATCTTGATCATAGCTCGGTCTTGATCTCATTTGGTCATCATCATGTGTGTGCTATCTTGTCATAGGAAGTTCTACAGAGCCAGCCTTATTTCATGTTGGTTGTAGGCCTAGCCATAAGGTAGGTCTTTTCCCAGCACTTACATTTGACCTACTTGTCAAAAAGGCATGCCCAGCACTTACATCTAACCTACTCATCAGAAAGGTAGGCCCAACACTCACATATGATCATGTAGTAAACTACAATCACATCAGAAAGGCCCCGCACTCACATCTGTCATGGAAGGAACTGAATCCTCGCACCATGATAGAATGGCCTACCCTTACATCTGACATGGAAGGAACTGAATCCTCTCACCATGACAGAATGGCTCGCACTTACATCGGCCATGGAAGGAACTAAATCCTCTCACCATGACGGAATGGCCCGCACTTACATCAGCCATGGAAGGAACTGAATCCTCTCACCATGATGGAATGGCCCGCGCTTACATTTTCCATGGAAGGAACAGAATCCTCTCACCATGACAGAAGGGCATGCACTCACATATGACCTGGAAGGAACCAAATCCTCCACCCTCATAAAAAAGGCCCCCAGTCCCAAACTGAGCTACCTGGTAACGGACCAGGTGCCTCCACTCTCCCGGAGAGTGGCAGTTTCGCTTACATATGTCCTACTCGACAGAATGGCCAGCAATCATATCTGACATGGAAAGAACTGAATCCTCTCACCATGACAGAATGGCCCAGCCCTT
The DNA here is from genome assembly GCA_001517045.1 of Pseudotsuga menziesii. NCBI lineage: Eukaryota > Viridiplantae > Streptophyta > Pinopsida > Pinales > Pinaceae > Pseudotsuga > Pseudotsuga menziesii. The sequence continues at coordinate 60,780 of LPNX010028468.1, forward strand.
ACATTTGACCTGCTCGTCAGAATGGCTTTGGATCTTAGCACTCATATCTGGCATGGAAGGAACTAAATCCTCTCACCATGACAGAATGGCTCAGCCCTTACATCTAACCTGCTCATCAGAATGGATTTGGGACTCATCACTTTCCCTTGGAGGAAACCTCAATCTGGAGAACCCCAAGCTTCTCCTTGAAGTACTCAAACTTCACTCTAGCCAATGGCTTCGTCAATACATCAGCTATCTATTCCTCCGTCGCAACATACTGGAGCTTCACTACTCCTATCTGCACCATATCCCTGATATATTGATACTTGATCTCGATGTGCTTCGACTTGTCATGGAAAACTGGATTCTCTGACAACTTCATGCAACTATGGTTGTCACAGTGTATACAAGTAGCATCCATCTAGAGATCAAATAAATCAGATAGTAGCTTCCTCAGCCATACTGCCTCACAACTAGCTGAACAAGCTACGACATACTCTACTTCAGTTGTACTCAGTGCCACACAAGATTGCTTCCTGCTAAACCAAGAGATCACACCTGATCCCATACTGAAGCAACACCCTGAAGTGCTCTTCCTCTTGATGGCACTACCTACCCAATCTGAATCAACATAACCCTCCAGGTTAATCTTCTGATTCACATCGTACTTAAGCCCATAATCAACTGTACCTCTCAGGTACCTCAGAATATGCTTGGCAGCAATCAAGTGAACATTTCTCGGATATGTCAAGAATTGGCTCAAGGTGTTCATTGCAAAGAAAATGTCTGGTCTCGTGTTCGTCAGGTACATCAATGACCGAATCATCTGATGATACATCGTAGAATCAACCAACTCTGATGAAGCATCGCTTAATAGCTTCAGGTTCGATGCCATAGGTGTGGCCATATTCTTGCAGTCCATCATCCCAAACCTCTTCAGGATCTCTACTGCATACTTCCCTTGTCCAAGGAAGATTGCATCTACACTCAGCCACACCTCCATACCTAGAAAGTAATGCATCATACCCAATTCCTTCATCTCAAACTCAGTAGCAAGCTTTCTCTTTGTATCAGTAATCAACCCATCCAAACCTATCACGAACAGATCATCTACATATAGTAGAAGAATCACTAGGTTGCCATCTTCAACCTTGTAGTAAAGGTTGGAATTTGCTTTACTCTTGGTAAAGCCCAAACTGGATAGAAAGCTATCAATTCTGCCGTACCATGTGTTGGGTGCCTATTTCAAACCGTATAGGTCTTTCTTCAATCTGCATACATAAGACTCCCTGTCATGTGTCTCAAAACCGAGTGGTTGTTCTACATACACTTCCTCTTCCACTACACCATTCAGGAAAGTAGTCTTGACATCCATTTGGTGTATCTTCCATTTCATCAATGCAGCCAGAGCAAGTACTGATCTGATCGAAATGTATCTGGCTACAGGTGCAAAGGTTTCTAAGAGAAAAATCGAGCTACAAATCTTGCCTTGTATTTTTCAATGCTACCGTCTACAGCATGTTTGATCTTGTAGATCCATTTGGAAGTTACACCTGACTTCCCATCTAGTCTTGAAACAACATCCCAAACATCATTCTTCATGATCAATTGGTACTCTTTGATCATAGCATACTTCCATTCTTTCCGTTCTACCGCTTCTTCATAATTGGAAGGCTCTTTATTAATGAAATCACATAGTAAAGCTACATACCTAGAACAGGATCTGGTCCTCTTTCTTTCTCTGTGATTCTCTTCTGGAGCCTCATATCTTTCCGCACCTTGGATAAGTTCTTGTACCCGAGTAGGTTTCCTCTTATGAGTATTCTTCTCCAGAGGTGGATCTACAGGTCTTTGTGGTTCTTCAAATTCTCAATCTTCTTCTCGCGTTTCTTCATTCATGGTTGTATCATGAATTATGGGTGCTTCTGCTTCTTCAGGTTCTTCAACAGGTCTCTTTCTGGATTTGTTGTAAGTTGTGTCTTCATCAAATGTCACATCCCTACTGATGTCAATCTTCTTGTATCCTGGGAAATATATTCTGTAAGCCTTCGAGCTTTCAGAGTATCCCACAAATATACCCTTCTTTCCTGAAGGATCTAATTTAGTCCTCTTCTCTTTTGGAATGTGGATGTACACAGGACAGCCGAATATTCTAAGATTCCTGACTTCTGGTATCTTGCCGGAGAAGACTTCTTCAGGAGTCTTGTTCTCGAGTACTCTATGTGGAGTACGGATCTGTACATACACCACTGTTTTGGCAGCTTCTGCCAAAAGATGAATAGGAAGGTATTGATCATGAAGCATTGCTTTTACAGCTTCCATGATATTTATGTTCTTCCGTTCCGCAATCCCATTTTGTTGTGGATTATAAGGAGTGGACAACTCCCTCTTAATCCCTGATTCTTTGCATAGCTCTTTGAATTCATTTGAAGTGAATTCTCTGCCATTATCTGATCGAATGGTCTTGATCTTCTTTTCAGTATGGTTCTTGATTAAGGCCTTGAATTCTTTGAACTTACTGAATACTTCATCTTTGTTATTCATGAAGTAAACCCATGTCTTCCTATAATAGTCATCAATAAAAGAAACATAATATGAATACCCACTTAGAGAGTTTGATGACAAAGGACCGCATACATTAGAGTGGATGATTTCCAAGATTCGTTTTGCTTTGCTTTCACTACTTGGAAATGTCTTCTTTGTATTCTTTCCTTTCACACATCCTTTGCAGACCCCATCATGTTTTTCTTGGATTTCTGGAAGACCTTCGACAGCTTTGCTTGCAATAGGTAGTGCTCTGTAATGCACATGTGCAAGCCTTCTATGCCGAAGTTCACTTGGCTCTACTGTGTCATGGACCAAGGCTTGTTCTGGATGGCCCTTCAATTTGTATAATCCTCCTTCTTGTTCTCCAATCATCACTGCATCATCGATAGTATTTCCTTTTGGCCACATGATGACTTGACCATCTATGAATGCAACCCGCATTCCTTTTGCATCTAATGCTGATATGGAGAGAAGGTTCTTCTTGAGTCCTGGCACAAACAATACTTATTTAATTGTTAGAGATTTTCTAGAGTCTAAATTATATGAAGATTCCCCACTACCTTTTATTGGATATTGGTAGTCATCTCCTAGCTTTACCTTGTGAGGTGATTCATGTTCTGACAGTCTCACAAAGGATTCTTTGAATCAAGTCATATGTTTGGAAGCCCCACTGTCTATAAGCCAATCATCACTACCATGAGTAATGTTACCTATGAGAGCTGATATCAGAACATATTCATCCTTGCTTGAAGAATCTTCACTTTCATATCTGGATCTCTTCCTGGATGGTTCATCATCCTCTACAGCATGAGCATGATGTCTTCTTTTGTTACTCTTCTTTACTATCTTCTATTTGTTAGGACAATTCCTTGCATAGTGTCCTGCTTCATCACAAGTATAGCATATGATCCTAGATACATCTCTTCTAGTGTTATCTTTGTGAGCGTGCTTACCTTTGGAACTATGAGGTCTTCTTTTGCTTGACTTGGAGTGAGACTTGGAGTGTACCGTAAGAGCTTGTTCTTCACTTCCCATCTTCTCTTCTCGATCTGCTATCCGAGCTTCTTCTTGAGAGCACTCTTTCCATAGTCTACTGAACTTGACTAACTTCTTCCTAGCACATATTCCTAGGATGAAAGAATCCCATGACCTAGGAAGGCCATTCAAGGTAGTCATCACAATCTCTGCATTTTCCACTTCCTCATCAACTGCTTCTAGTTGTTATTTCATATGAGAAACTCTTGTGAAGTAAGACTGGATTGTTTTTGCATTCTAAATCTTCACATTCTTTAGTTGGTTTCTTAGGGTCATCCTCTGGTTTATGTTCTTCCCTTCAAACAATTTGGTTAGGGCATCAAACATAGCTTTAGGTGTCTTGAGGGAGGACACCTGTGGGATAAGGTGATCTTTGATAGAATCAGCAATGATCCTCTTTGCCATAACCATCTTCTTCTTATGTAATTCCTTTGCCTCATCTCCCTCTGGAATTTGAACCTCCTCATGGATGTAGGAGTCTAACTCATTTTCTTCTAGGACCAAGGAGATCCTATACTTCCAGGCTCGGAAGTTATTAGCTCCCTCAATATTTTCATCAAGCTTGGTATGATGAGACATCTTAACTAAGAACCTCAAATGGAAATACAAAATATTTTAGATCTTACCAGGTTCAAGATGTCGAATCTGAAACTTGAGCTGAAATCCTGTAGAGCTGGTTCAGGAGCAAATTAGGGTTTTTCTTTTTCGGAGTTCTGTCCACCCAAATGCCTTGAAATTTTTCCCTATCTTCGATTTTGGGGTGGAGATAAATCTAGGCCTGGGCTCACTGAAAAATTCCTCTTCTGTGAAAATCCCTAATTTACGACAGTAGTGACAGGTCCAAAACTAAAAAACCTCAGAATTGGATTCTTCTTCGATAGAAAGATACTCCCTAAGGAGGAGAGTTATTCCACCTTACTTTTGCTGAAAATCCATGGAGGAATACCCACAAACTAGGAAGCCCTAGTTCCCATAGATGTAGAGTGTCTTCTTCTTAGGTTAGCTCTGATACAATGTTAGTTTTTCAACATTAAGCTAGCATTATGTTAGGATCTTTACTGAGAGAATAACAAGTACATCAATCAAACACAAGAGACAATAAACACAGTGTTTTTCATAGAGGAAACCATAAATGGAGAAAACCCCGCAACTTCCTTAGAGATAGAATCAACACAAGATGTAAAACCCCAAAACAGTAAGATGCACTCCCGACAACAATAATCTTCTTCTTGTCTAGCCCCAGTGTCTTCTCCTTCCTCAACTATGTGCTACACTTGAGTGTGTGAGTGATGTGTGCTAAATAGATACCCCAAATATCTATTTATACTAATATCGACATGACTAAAACCCTAATATGGCAGACCTCTACTAGGAGAGTCTAATAACCCTAGTGCCCCGGAACTACGGGGACTTTAACCCTTACATAATCGGAGGGTTACCCACTATGACTTGACATGACTCGTTTACATTATTGATTCTCCCGATCGAAACATTGAGGCATGACAACATGACTCAATTACATAATATATACATCCCGAAATAAACATCGGGATACAATACATAAGATATATAGATGAATACATTCCGAAGTTACAAATACATCAACATTGTCATGGTTGGAAACTGAATTGTATGTTACCATGATTTCCTTTTCTAAGGTCAAGAAGTTTGAACTTACTAAAGGATCATTGTAGATAATTGGTTCAATGGTCTATTCATCTTGTCTTTCAGTGGAGTGGTCAGTCCCTTCTCTATGCTCATTAATTATTTTCATTGTGTTATCATCATTTCTTAAATTCAATAGGGTTTGTTGTCGAGACTTGAACTTTTCCATTATCTTGCTAGGATTCTATTTGAATGTTTCTGTTATATTATTAAGGATGGACTAATTTTTTTATGTCTCTTATATTGATTTATTATAATGATAAAAGGATACTTCTTCATAATCACCCGTTTTAAATTTTTAGTGTGCATGAATGGTTAGCATGCAATGACTTGGTGTTTGTCTTAGTGCTCGAGGAAACCAACACAATTGGCATGCCCCCTGCTAAAATGATTTGGTCATGGATTACAATAATAGGGGTATTAAGTGAATTTTTGAGCTTTGGCAAGGTGAGGCACAAGATCATAGCATGTTATTCTTTCCCCACATAGCACATGCTAGGTTGACTCTAGGTGTGCAATTAGTACTTCGTACCACTAGGGATTTTGATGACCACCGATCCGGGGTCCCTTCATATTCTTGAACCTGTGGGTTATGGGCCCAGATTTATTCTCCCTATATATAAAACATTATAGGAAATTCAAACAATACACAACGGCTATCAAAATTCCACCAGCTACAGGAATCTTGTATTCTTGTCACTATAAATTATCAAAATACAAGGCTGTAACTCAATCATTGATCCTTCAAATAGTCAAACCAACATTTACTAATATCAGATCTAGAACGCATGAGAATAAACAATTGTTTCATAATTAAATAAAAATCACATCATGAATACTCTAAACCAGATATTGTAAACTCTATTTAATTCTCCACATTTTTACATTCACGCGATCACAACGTTTTGGCTGGCCCGATCTACATTTTGGTGCCCCCTTGAATATGCCTATGGGATTAAAATTTAAACATCAATATAAATCTAACTAAATTCATAAAATTTGCAACTAGTAACTAACACATCGGTCTCACGTGTTCATGAAGATCTTGATTTCATGCTCCAGATAATCAGTTTTGAACTAACAAATAACAAATTGCCTCATCTTTTGGCAATTGTGCCTTCCAAAAACTCATTTTTGATGATTTCTCGAAGGTGGGTTGATGTATTCTTGTGGCAGCCTAACTTGCGAGCTGTAACAAAACCTCTGTCGTAACAAATCTCCCCACTTTTTACACAATACCTCACTAAGCTTCCCTCATATGGCTCAATCTTTTGGAATCTTCTTGGTTCTTTCTTCTAGAACTGTGTGAGAACTCCTTGCTCTAGGCCACTGCAAATATTCTCGCCTTCATCTGCTACTACCTATACAACCATAAAGAATACAAACTTTCTTAATACAAACTTGTACCTCCTTCTGCTTCACCCAAGAATATTTGGGATTTGATACCACTCGATGACCACCAATTTGGGGGTCCTTCATATTCTTGAACCTGTGGGTTATGGGCCTAGATTTATTCTCCCTCCATCTAAAAAATTATATGAAATTCAAACAATGCACAATGACTATCGAAATTCCACCAGCTACAGGAATCTTGTATTCTTGTCTTTCTATAAACTATTAAAATGCAAGAATGGAACTCAGTCATTGATCCGTGAAATAGTCAAATGAACATTCAGTAATCTCAGATCTAGAATGCATGAGCATAAATAATTGTTGCATAATTAAATACAAATCACATTATGAACACTCTAAATCAGAGATTCTAAACTCTATTTAATTCTCCAAAATTTTATATTCACACGATCACAACGTTTTTGCTGGCCTGATCTACATTTTCTTGCCCCCCTGAATATGCCTATGGTATTACAATTTAAACATCAATATAACCCTAACTAAATCCATAAAATTTTCAATTAGTAACTAACACATTGGTCTCACGTGTTCATGAAGATATTGAATTTATGCTATAGATAATCAGTTTTGAACTAACAAATAACAAATTGACTCGTCTTTTAATAGTTGTTCCTTCCAAAAAATCATTTTTGATGATTTCACGGAGGTGGGTTAATGCTCCTGCATCGGATTTCAACTTGGGTCGGTTCATTTGCTTGGAATTTGGTTTGGTTACCATCGATGGTGGTTGGGTCACGGGTGTTTTTGTTTCAGCAGGTGGCCCTGATGGTATGGATACAATTAATATGGGTATTAAGCTCATAATGGCATAATGGATTGGAATACATCTCTAAGTAAGGTGGTGTTAGATTCCATGCAAATATTCTGAAATTAATCCTAGGAAACATGAATTGCATCAATATTGATGTTCCTTGAGCTCTTGTGGGGGGTACAAGAAAGGGTTTTGGAATATAAGTGGCATTGATGGGATTAAGGTTTGGTCGATGCCATAGCTAGTAGGGGATATATATGTTGATGTGGAATGGGATTGCGACTTACTATTTAGAAGTGAATATAGTGCACATGAGACCATCTATAGATGTGGTGATTTTAAGGGGAGGACCTGAGTATGCCCCTATAAATTTGAAATATTTGTAAATTCTTGGACCAATATCAACATATTGGGGAGAATCGATCAATTCTATGGTGGGTAGGATGTTCTCTAGGTTTGTGTTGGTGTGTGGGTTGTAGTAGTTGTGTTGTTCAAGAGTGATGATTTTACCTTTATGAGGGAAAATATTGATGTGAAAAACTGATGAGGTTTCCACCTTAATGGTGTATATATAACCACACCCTAGAAAGATGTTGTAGTAGAGTTTCACATCAACTACCTCATTATCCAAAAGTACCATTATTTCCATTATATTTATGGGAACATTTTGGTACAACCCAATGGTTTCTAGGAGGTGAAGGTGGTTATAATGGCGATGTCCTCTATCTTGAAAAAGGAGATGATGGGGGGTATTTCCTCTATGAGGTGGAGATGAAGCACTACCTCTTCAAGGAGGTGGAGAGGTAAGGGTAGTTGTATAATCCCCAAGAGGTGGATAAATAATAGAGTTAACCAAGGTGTGCCCTTGTTTAGATAACCTTAACAACGATGCATAGAAACACTGCCGACTAGAATATATCCCATGTGTACAACAAGGAAATAGGGGGGGAACATCTCTCTAGAGGGTAGAAAGTCCTTATAGTAAGAGAGACTGCCTCAATTTTTTTTGTTCCTCTATAGTGATGGCTTATGTCAACAAGTGATAGTGATGGTAAAGATGTATAACATAAATGAAGATATGAAAAAATATGTCAACCACAACAAATGTAATATGGTGCAAAGTGAGTAACAAGTTCTTGAAATTTTGTGCAAGTAATCCACAAGTTGGTTCTTTTTAATGGCGAGTTGATAATCTTGTAAATAAAAAGAAAATAAATATAAATTCCTTAAAAGACTTAACTTCCTTTCCTCTAAAATTCATTGGAACTTCCAATATCTCACCCTTTGATGATGAAGAAATCCCTTAATGTTAGCTAGTTAAGGTATGATAGAGTTAGCGATCAAGTGATGATTTTAGAGATATGTTCCAGAAGGGATGGAAACATTTAAAAAAACTAACAAGTTCTGACTCATGCACCCACAATTTTTCCACGATGATACCCTAAGTTTTGGCCACTAAGATACTTGCATCAAGTGTGATAAGTGGTTCAACATGGGAAGTAAAGTGTCATCTCCACAAATTATGAGTGACTCTTTATGATGACAAGATACAACAATACCTTGGGTTTCATGTCCTTGGGAACCACACACTTCTTATCCAAGTTCTCTTTTAACACTTTCTTTTAGCATAATTTAGAGTACCCTAAATGGAAACAACGTTATGTTTCAAGAAAGTAGAAGATTGGTGGGCATTATTTGGATGCCTATCCCAATCAATCCATAAATAACTAAAATGTTATTTTGTGACCTCTTGTGGAGTATTTTAGTTGGTTTGAAAATTATAAGTGCAATGTTGAATTTAAATGGTCCAAACTTGGTTAAGGAGTGTGAGAGAGGTATTTCAAAATTTCATATCATTTTGATCCATCCAAATCACTAAGAGTGAAATATGGAGAGAATATTGGATGTGAAAGAGTCTTTAAGTCTCTCAATCCATGCTAAGTGGAAACCACACATATGTTTGGAAAGGAAAATGAACTTGAAATTCACAACTAACTAAAAGAGCATAAAGTAAATATACATGGGTATACTAACTAAAAGAAGATAAAGTACAGATACACGTGTATCTACTTTAATTCAATTGTAAGCAAATAACAACTACTAAAGATGTTGAAACAAAGTAAATGTGTGAAAAGGAGGTAGTTTTTTTCTTTAGTAAGCACCCCCATAGGATTTGAATTAGTGACTCTAGTGAGAATTTCTCCTCACTACAGGGGTAAAAATGGCTCCCTTGTGCCTATGGGGCACAAGGGTAGGTTTCTACCCTTAGAAAACAGTAAAAAACAGAATGTAAAAATGGTAAAAATAGGGCTGCGAATTGAAACTAAGCTAAGCTACACTAGAACAAATAAATGGCAGCTATTATAGACTACATCTAAGAGAAAATCAGAAAGAAACATGGAGATGCAACCCTTCTGAACCCCTCTACACACAGTGGGTTAAGGTTCTGCCTCCAAAACCTGCAAAAATAAACCTATGCTACTATGAAACAACCTGCAAATGATGTTAATGGAAAACCTGCAACTAGAAATATTGGTTAGAAAACAAAACAAAGAAATAAACATGCATGAAAAGAAGCTATACCTCACTTGGGTGGAAATGGGCCACCATGCCCTAGCTCATGGGAGCACCTCTATCTTGGTTGGGGAGCAATGGCTTGGAGAAATGGAGATGGAGGAGAGGGAGAGTGGGTGGTTTGAGAGCAAGAGGTCTCAAAGCATCCACGGGCAACATAAAAATAGGCAAGTGAGGAGTGTTTTGAGAGTGACCCCCCACCCTCCTTATATAGTTTTTCCAAGGGGTTTTAGGGTTTTAAGCCCTTGGCCAAGGCTTTAGCCCCTTCCACCCTAACTTTAGCCCATTTTTGAGGGCTTTAGCTCCTGGGGGTCTATTTTGGGCTCTTTTTGGGGGTTTTTAGCCCTTTTCTTCATCCTTGGGCTCTTTTGGAGGTGTGGGGGTCAAATGGAAGGTCATGGAAGGTCTTATGGAGTGAAATGAGTGTTGTGAGGTGGTGTCCTTGGGTGGTGTAGGCCATTGAGAGATTTGTGGGGGATTTTTGGGTTAATAGATTTCCCCCTGATGTGTGAGGGTAGGAGCTCAACGTATGGCCGACGGACATCATAGGATTTACTGTCGAGAGGTGGTGCTTCTGGGGCTAGGGCATGGTGGCTTTTGGTTTTGTATTAATTTGGTTCCCATCAATGGGTGAGATACAATAAATGTGTGACATGTATATGGACGAGGCAGGAATTCCCATGCTCGTGAAAATGTCAAAAGAATCATTTGATATATGCTCTAAAATACAAGAGCCGATCATATACAATTGATGTTACAATGATGGCTGCCTCTCCTGTGAGGTTGAGTACAATACTGATCTGGTACATTGGACCCATGGCATTCTGATGGAATGCTATATCTTCATGAGTGAAGGTCTACTGGATCTGTAATGGTACATAGCTATATGGACTCGCTGATTGAGAGTCAGAGTCTCTGTGGTACAAGTATGCCGCCTCAATCATAAAGGTATATCGAAGCACTGCTGGGGCTTCTGAACAATGTCTCCAACGCAACCCATAAATCACAAGGGACATAACCTGTTTAGGTGCCTCTAGTGGACTCACCAATGTGCTAGATTCAGGTGACATCCAGAGTCTTCAACCAAGTACTGTGTGGAACAAAACCTGTACGAATCTCAACGGTGCGATGATGGAGTTGAAGTCGAGCACGTGAGAAACAACCATCCCGAGAGGCACTAAGGAATCCTCTCAAGTGGTCCAACGAACTCATCAATGATGTTAATGAAACCAACGTACAGGGACCTCTGGGTCTATCCTCTGGAAAATATGTGTTGGCATTGACAGAGGGAGACCTACCCCTAGTCAAGGCAATGATGTTTCCTTGACTAGGAGTGCGAGGGATAACTGAAGTGTGTGAAGCAATCTGCGGACTGACTCACTGAATTGGGGGGGAGGGGAGGGAAGGGAAAAACTGAACAGGGGTAGGGGGGGAGTGGGAGACTCAAACTTCCTTTGTTCAGAGTATGACGGTAGAGTGGACCAGGCAGCAAATGAAACTTAACTCATGGGAATGGGATCATAGCTGTAATACTGGGAATGTCACTGCAAATGGGAAATACTTGGAGGCGGAGGGCACTTTTGATACTGATGGGATCTAAGGAAGACACATTGTAGAGTACTCGGAACAAAGGAAACCCAATGTGGGGATGTTGCCAAACTGTTTTTTGTGGGGTGGTGTCTAGGGACACCATTGTGGTACGATCTCACAGATTTTCGGTGAGCCCGAGAAGGTAAGTGCTTGTTGGTGCTTTCAATTTTAGAGAGTCTGAAATCACGAAGAAGACTCCAGTGGGGGATCTTTTTCGTTGGTAGTCTCTTGTGCCTGAAAAAGGATAACAGTATACATAGGAGAGCTTGCCCATCTTGGAGGGGATGAGAGACTTCTTTACCGTTGGTAGTCCAATTAGGCCGAAAAAGGTTAAACCTATACTAACTAGACGGTCATTCAAATACTTTTACGAGCATGAATGAAACCAAGTTTGTTCGGTGATCTTTTCTTGTTCAAACTGCTGGAAAAGAGCTTAACGACAACTGGTGGTGAGCTTTTTCGTAAAGTGCGGGCCCTCTACCTGAGAAAGCACAAAAGTATGCAGAGGGGAATGGTCTTGGCTTGAGTGTGCCAAGGAGGTCCTTTTCATGTAATGGTCTACATGGTCCGCAAAAGGAGGTAAACGAGACGATGTAGACACCCTTTCCTATACTTTAGCAAGTGGAAAAGGAAGCAGTTGTGCTCGATGATCTTTTCATTGTTTTAAGGAGTCAGAAAAGAGCTTAAATGAAACTCCAATGTGGTCAACCGACTGCGGTGGCATGGGCAGTGTCCCCATGTCGAGACGGTGGACAGAGGTCCAAAGGTCATCCACGTAGTATGGACAGAGCAGAAGGCTCTCAAACATACTAATACATGCATGGTATAGATCATAGAAGAGGCCTACGAGACGGTGTGGTAGAAGCATGCAAACCGAGGTGGCTCTCAGACAGAGGTCAGGAGAGCATGTGTGTGTGTTACGGTGAATGAACTTGACTACATGCAATGTGAGTACAAGTCCAGAGGCATTTATATGCCAAATATGTGGAAGAAAAGAAATCATTTTGTGGACAGTGGTCCAAAGGTCCATGTAAGGTGCAGTGAACAAAAAAAATAATTATGTGCTAAAAATGAAAAGTAAAAGCTAAAATTACATTCCTAAGTGGGCAACGACTCGAGAACACTTCTATGTCAAATATATGGAATAAAAACAAAGGATTTTGTGGATGATGGTCCAAAGATGTCCGCATAAGGTGTGGTGAAAAAGACAGTTATAAATACAAAAAGTAAAATATGGTACAATCCTTAACGGGCGGTGGCTCGACAGCTTATATGAGTAGTGGTCGAGCAAGGTGATACGAGTACTGGTCCGTAGACACTCGCATCGTTATGTCATGGCTTGTGAATCGAGGTGAATGGTGGGAAATGGTCCCGAAATTGAATTATTAAACATGAGACATTGGTTTCATAACTAGATAAAGGGAGGAATTCTGAAACCATTGGCACAAACGGTGTCTCAAATGGAGTCCGTATGGTCCTGTTATGTCGATCGGAAGAAATTAGGTCAAATGGGGCCTATAAAAGGGGAGGGTCCACATGGTGAAGTGTCATTGTCATTGTTCATTGTGGAGTTGGAGAGGTGGGCCCTATTTCTTAATTTGTTGATTTCTCTTGATCCGATTGATGGTTTCGCGAGCTGCAACTTGCAGGTAAAACCTCTCACTGAACCTCTTCCTTTTGATGCATTTTTTACTGGATTTGACCACCTGGAGCCCCCCATGAGCTGTTTTGGGTTTCAAATGCACTAGGTCACTCATTTCGAAGGGAAAGGTGCACCCTGGGTGCACCTATTGGGCCATTATGAGCGCCCTGGGCACTCCTTTTGCTCAGTTAAGTGCACCCTGGCCCTGTTTGGGTGGTTTTTTGATGGTGGGGAGGTCTGACCTCAGGGTTTTTGCCTTGTGCAGGATGGTGGAGATCAAATGGAGGGAGAGAGACTACAAGCCAGTCTGAGATGCATCATTATGAGATAAGGGTGTTAGAGATACACTGGCCCACTATGGGTTACTGAAGTTCATGTGGATTCTGCTCATGCAGACCTTGGGTTTGCTGATGCAAACTCTGATCAGTTTTTGGAATGTTACTGAGGAGGTGTTCCTCTTCTAGGGATAGTGTATTGAGATTATGCTGGAGGATGTGTACTTCATTACTGGGCTCCCAATATTGGGAGTAGTTGGTGACTTGGCTCATGTTTTGTCTTGAGGGGAGACATTGGAGGATTTATGCGAGCGGCATTGTTACGCTATAGCGTATGTGTGTGGTTCCTACATCCTGATGTGTGACATCGAGGATTTGTCCACACGGGCGATGGGGACTTTACTACAGTGCATATTGGGTTCCATGGGGAGCCCCAATATTTCTGGTGGTTAGGTGCAGTTAGTCGAGCGTGCCATTGGTGGCACATATTATGCATGGGGCTAGATGTACTTACAGGCTATTCGACGTCAACTGAACAGGTCGAAGACTACTGACACTGGTTTTTGCTTTGGCTCCTTTCTATGTGCTTTCTTCTTTGAAAAAGTACCTACACTTCCTCCTCATCGAGATATGGAGGACAGTGGTTCGTGGGAGCCGAGGATGTATAGGTGGTGCTAGATGATGATTTGCGAGGGTGGCAGTAGAGTGGGCCACTTCTTCATGGAGGATTTGTTGGAGAAGTGGCTCCAGTTTCCTGTGGTGATCGAGGAGTGCCTGTACGTGGGTATGGACTTCTAGGGAGATCCAGAGGTGCCCTGACCTCCTGGTCAGGCTTGGGGACCAGCTGGTATGTATGCTTGATGTTTTTATGTCCATATTTGTGCATAGTATAGCTGAGCTGGTTAGTGATTTTCATGTTGATGTATGTGGACTAATGGTATCCTTGGTTGTGTGTGCATATGTTGGTCCTTGCTCACCCCTTGGGCATCAGAGGCAGGTTATTACCATACCTCCTGTGGCAGCCCCTTCTCGGAACCCTTGTAGGCGACAGCGGGACATGGATGGGCTGGTACCATACATGGATGAGGTGGTTACTGGGGTGTTAGATGTTGGTTGCTAGCACCTGGATACCAACTTTATTGCTGCTGTTCACAATCTTCCTCCTAAGATGATGGGCGTGATGAGGAAGATGGAAGTGGTGTACGAGCACTTTCGCCGGACGATGAGAGGTGGTGTGCTTAGATTGGATTCATCTTCCTCGGAAGATGATGAGTCCAAGTTAGATGATGGGTCTGAATCGGATTAGTAACCTTCTGGGGCTAACCCTTAGTGCATAGGTGCCCTTAGGGGTTTTTGTGATGCTTATGTATATCCTGTTGAGAAAGCATATGTGGCTTCTCGTTTTTGTATTGGACATATTGTGGACATGTGACTTATGGATTTATATCTATATATGTTTTTGACGCACGTGGATGCGCTTTTATGATTTTATTATGTGAGTCTTTTTATTATGTTGTGGAATGCAAATGCCTATGTGATGTATTATTACACTATGTGTGTATTTTTAGACATGATTATGCATTATGCTATGGTTGTATGTTTCTTATATGCTGTTGTGGATGTGCCAATTTAGAATATCATTAGCCATTTGATCTGCGACACTATTGAGGTTCCTGGGAACATGTGTGAATGTGATGGATTCAAATGTTCTGACCATGTGTTTAGTGCGCAGGTACTTTCTAAAGAGGAAGGGATCACAAACTCGATAATGGTTGTTCAGTTGAGAGACAAGTAGCTGAGAGTCTAAGAAGACATCAAGATGGTGAATTCCTAATTGTAGAGCGGTGGCCAAGAGGCTATTGACACCATCATATTCCGCCTGGTTGTTGGTCGCGATGCCCACACATATTCCATTGATGTGGATCAACTCATGCGATGGGGAGTAGATTACCCATGCAGCCGAGGCGAGGTTTAAGTACCATCTGCTTGCTCCATCTGCGAATCCCATATAGTGATCTCAGGAGTGTTCCATCTGAAGCAATGAGAGAAAATGATACATAAGACTCAATCAGGGAAAAATGTGTAAAACAAAAAATGAAGAGACTATAATACAATTAAGAACGTTGTCACTCAAAGGGGTGACGTTAGGGGGAAAGTTGTTTGGACTTTCCCAGGATCAGCGGTCATTCCTTTGTGTGACGTGATGAATCCTTGGAGATGACCCGTGGGGACACAGAAAACACACTTGAATGGGTTCAAGCGGATCTTGTACTGGTGACATCGCATTAAGACTTGTCGTAAGTCGTCTATGTGTTGTGTGTGACTTTGTGACCGCGTGATGAGGTTGTTGAAACACACCAACATGATGTGAGTAAGATCACGGAAGCAGTGCATCATAGTGCGCTGGAAGGTGGCTCCAGCATTTTTGACGCCAAAGGGCATGACTCGGTAGGTGAATGTGCCTCATGCGGTTGTGAATTCCATTTTGTAACGGTCTTCTTTCCAGATTTGGATTTGGTTGTATCTGAAAAAACCGTCCATGAAGGGGAAGGCCTTATGTCTGGTGCATGCATCGATGATCTGGTTGATGAACGGTGTGGGGAAGTTGTCTTTGGGACATGCCCCATTGAGATCATGGAAGTCTGTGCAGATGCAGATGGTACCTTGTTTTTTATTCACGGGAACAGGATTAGAAACCCAAGTTGTATATGCAATGGGATAAATGAAGCCGGTTGTGCGCAACTTCTCTATCTCGGTTTTCACCGCAGACACTTTGGATGGATGATTGGGCCATTGCTTTTGGCAGACAGGTACCACATCAGGCCATGTGTTGATGTGGTGTTCCATGATGGATGGATTTAAGCCAGGCATTTCAGTGTATGACTAGGCGAAGATGTCGTGGAATTATTGGAAGAGAGTAGTGTAGGAATCGACCTCTTTCGGGAAGAAGATGCCCCCATCATGATTTCTTCAACTATCTCAGAATTGGTTGAGATGTCAATTTTAATAGTTGGCGAAATGTTCACCATGTTCCCTTCTTCAAAGGCATCTAGTGCTGGGATTGGGTTCTTGAGCCAATCAACCTTCCCATGGATGAAATCTTTGGTCTCCATGGAAAACTAGTCAGACTGCGACACAAGGTCTTTTGAGAGGAAGAATGAGTGATGGTGCATGTCATCCCATGGGTATTCCAGGGCGGTCAGAGCTTCAATGATCTCCTCGTCGTTGTTGAAGCAATGAAGTGACAAGTTTGATGGACTGTCGTTGGACATGGGAGTCGAGGGAACTAGACATCATGTAAATGGACATGGTGTCAAATGAAGGAGGTGGTGGTGGGTGAAATTCTTTGATCAAGGTGATATCAGACTCAAAATAATGGTAACAGAGGTCAACGAGAGCCATTAGAAATTCAGGGAGGTCTTGAAAATGGTGGGAGTAATGTCCATATAAGCTGCAAAGGGCGCAAGCAGGGTTCGTCCTTAGTGCCTTGTTCTTTACTAGTGGCACGGTTGGGAGTTCAACCACGGGGATGTTTTCATTTGTATCCATGGCATCTAGATGCGCACTGATCACTGGGATTTCAGGGCAATCCTGAGTTGGATGGCCCTTTTGTTCGTAGACAGCACAAGGTGGGACTAGTCGTGGTTCTGTGGTGGCTTTGGTGTTCTTCCCCCTTGCCCTTTTGGGTTGGAGCGGTGCAGGTGTGGGTGTGGTGGTTGGCTTATGTGGACCGGGTGGGGGGCGAGACTCAACCGCAATAGGTTGCACTAGAGTTAACACAACCTAGGGCATGGCTGGTTGAGCTGGTGGATCTAGATACCACACCGGGATCCCCTATGTAAATTTGGGTAGGATTAAGGTGGCCATGACCGGCTTCCTCATGACACCAGGTGGGGGAAAGAGAAAGGGAATTGTATGGAATGGAGATGAGCCTACATAATTCCCAGCTGGTTGCATGTGGGGGTGAGGTTGTGGTTGTGGTTGCATGTAATGCTACTGCTGTAGGTGGTGTTGCAGCTACTGTTGGCATTGCAGCTGTGGACGATGTTGTGGTTGTGGTTGGGGATGCGACTGCGGTTGCTGTTTGGGTGCAACAGTGCTTGATGAGACCATGTACAAGTCCGTAGTTTGCTTTTGTGTTGGTGGTGGTGACACCAATGGGAAAGGAGCCATCATGGTGGGATCGGTAAACAACCCAGGGCCCACATTCAACGGTGGGGAGGCTGGTGTGTTTTCAACCACAGTGTTGGTTGCAGGGATGACGTTAGCATGTGCATCACCCCTTGCGGCTCAGTAGTGGTGATGGTAGGGAAACATTGGCAGGTGCTATTAACCCTTGCGGATCATGGTAGGTGAGCTGGTCAACCGTCACAATCTTCCCTTCGTGGGGGAACATCATAAGGTGGAAGATAGTTGACATGACCTCTCGCATGGTGTACATGTAACTCCTCCCAAGGAGGAGGTTTTAATCTAGTTGAGAATTGACGAACTCAATGTCAATCATGACTATCTTCCTGGCTAACGTGATGGGGACATGAGGGAGGATTCCTTGGGATTTAGTGGGGTGTCCATCATAAGCCCGCAGAGTCATGGAAGATGGTTGCATAATAGGTGATCCAAGATTCTGCCAAACCAAGGTAGACATGACACACGTGGATGCCTCCTCATACACTATGCATCGATGCACAACCAAGTTCTGGATGGACATCGAGATTTGGAAGGCTATAGTGGAGGGCATGCATGGCTCTCTGTTTTCTGTGTCAAAGGTGATCAGCTTGGAATCGGAGGGGTCTACTTCCCCTAGGGCGGCTAGTAAGGATTTCCATTGTGTTGGGCATGTTTTAAGTACCTCAAGAGTGGACATGACGGCTGGCATTTAGGCCAAATCATCCACAATGCTATAGTTGACTGCAGTTCTAGCTGTGGCATTATTGGTGATTCTGCATATGGGAGGGTGTGGGAACGGGGGTAAATAAAGAGGTAGGTTGGTTGTCTTAGATGTATATGTTGTTGTCGAGTCAACAAGTTCAGTAGTGGTACTGTACTGGTTTCGTCTAGTTTGTAAGTTGATCTCTTCAGTGGTCATGGTCATCAGGTGGTGGACACCTGTTTCGGCCGTGGGTGGTGCCCTCGGAGCATTGGGATTGGCCTGGGGAGGGGTAGCAGTTGCCACCAATCCTTGGACTGGTCGTGGGTTTTGAAGCACCATGGGAGGAGGTCCTTGTGGTGCCAGGTTGGGTTGTGCTTGGTTTATGGCCTTCGTAGCCTGTTGGGCCTCATTTCGAATTTCCTGCTTGGCATGACCCTTGAGGGGGAACTCGAATGTATAGTGCCCATAGACCTCATAGAGTGTGCATGGTTGGTTTGTGTGCAATGGGGCATTGCGTCTTGGTCCATTTGGTCATGGGGGGTTCTGGGCTGGCTGATTTGCTGCGGCATTGTTGGGGGGATTCGATTGTTAACCGCCTCCCTGCGTTTGGTTGTTTCCCTAGTTGCGGGGCCGGTTGTTTCTAGCTTGTGCTTGTTGATTATTGGGGGTAGTCTGGTTAGGAGGATTTTGTTGCATGAACGCTTGTCCCAACGGTGCGGGTGGAGCAGGGGCGGGAGCTTGGACTTGTTGCACTGGTGGTGCATAGTATATTTGTGGGGGTGGTGGTGCCACAAATGCGGGCATTTTTCCCACATACTATTGTGTTGGCCAAGCCATGGCTTGAGTCTACTATGGTGGTGCAGGTTGTGCATAAGAGGTTGTTGCCCCGGACTGAGACACCATTCTAGCATAGTCCAGAGCTTGATTTTGATAAGCAACATTAGCTATGTTGCTTGGTTGCAGTGTCACGACAGGTTGTGTCGGTCGAGGTTTTGGTTGTTGGGAGACTAACCCTATGATGCCATCTGCTACATGGGATGCCCCCAGTGCATCACGGTAAGAGGTACTTAGATGAGGAGCGTTAGGGATGATGGTATACAAGTATCCCAACTGGGCATAGATGAGGTCAAATTGTTGGGCCTTCAGTATGGTACTTTACGATGGGTGGGAGAAAGTCTTGAGGAACCAATCTAAGAATATCCTATCATCAAGTTGGATCTTACACAGGCTGCGGCACCACCACCACTCATGGATATGATCAGTGATGTCAGTGGCGGTGTTTTGGCGACAGGATAGCAGGATCTCCACCCCCTTGTCATATCTGACAGGGAGCTAGAAATACTACAGGAACATGAAGGCTAGAGATTCGAAGTCGGGGTACTTGGCTTGTGGCAACTCAATGTACCATTTGGCCATGACACCTGTAAGGGTGCATTGGAACAGCCTTAGTCTAATGGAGTCTTCTACGATGCTATTGGACGAGCACCATAGATGGAATGTCATTATATGATTTTGGAGACATTCTCCGGCTTTGCTTTCAAACTTTGGGATGTTTGAAGGTAGCTTAGTTGGCATTGGTGGCCAAAATGCTTGGTGATGGATGGGGTCATTTGTCAATCTAGCCAGGTCAGGCAAGTTCAAATGAGCCATGAATGGAAGATTTGACCACAAGTTGATGTGGGATGGGGTTGCAATGGGAGTGGGGTTTGCAGGTGCATAATGCATCTGCATGGCTGGGAGTAGATGTGGTGGTACCATGGCAGATGGGCCAATGCCCCCAAGTGTTGTGGGTGGGATGGTATGGGTGGCAGGGGCATTTCCCCCCTATATGGTAGTAGGGGCAATGTGGGTGGTTGGTGCACTGCCCCCCTGCATGGCAGGTGGGACAATGTGTGTGGAAGGGCCACTACCCCCATGTTTGGCCACTGGACCAGCTTGACTGGTCACTATGGGTTGTGGCAATTGGATAATGACAGTCTGGATGACTGTGCTTGGGCCACTTGCCACATTATGGGTGGCTGGTTGTGATGTGGACATGGGTCTACTTGCTAATGTTAAGCCAAAAAATGGATCCGGGTTTGTAGCAGCCATGGGGCTGGATGGTGTGGCGTGGAGGTCTGGTTCAGACTAATATGGGTCTTAATCAGAATCAAAGGCTGTGTGGCCTTCTGATGGTGTAGGAGATCGCTGAGAACGGCTATGATAGTGCCAACAAAGTGCTCCAAACGGTGGTGGTTCACCTCTTAGGTGTGAGGAAGATCGTGGAGGATCAATTATGTTTGCTTGTGTATGAAATTGGTGGGTATGAACTTTGGACCCCTTTTTCAATGGCTTCCTACTGGTTGAAGGTGGTCTCTCGGCCACTAAGACTGCTAGAAGACAACGCTTTGCTTGTTCGTCACGGGTAACTCTACTCAATCGGAAGGGGTCATTGCCCATTTCGCTTGGCAATTCCTCTCAGCGGCCAACTACTTTGGGGTTCCTGTGGTACTCCTCACAATGAGTTTCTGGGAAAATCCCAAGTACTTCCCACAGTTGTAGAAGTCAGGGACTTCTGTCCTCAAATACTATAGAGTTGATTGAACTTAGTGTAAATTTGGTATCTTTTAAGGCTCACTCAGCGTCATGAACTGAGTTGGGTTAACTATGTGGTATGGTGTGTTGGTTTGCTTGCTTGTTTTGGTATTTGGTTTGCAATATGGTTTATGAATTCATGGTAGAGCTCACATCATGGTTTTGTATGCAAACATGAACAGAAATTTGTAAGAAAATGTAGTAATTAACCCTGAATTGTTGGCCTAACTAAGTGTCTACCTCTCAGTGGTACTCTTCTTCAACCAAGAGAAGGTGCTGGGCTCTCAACATAATGGGACTAGGACCATCCGTAGATCCTCAGGTCACCTCCCAAGTGCTAGGTTGGTCAAGCAAGGAGGACACTTAGCACCGTGAGAATCCCTCCTTCTCTACCCCTCGTACCTTCCAGGTCACATGGTTTTAATGGTTTGGGAAAAATACCATGGAGTTCCTAGATCTATACGAGCTGTCCCTTCGTCGTATCCCAGAATACCCCATAGGGTGATGACTGGGCAGAGGAGGAAGGGGGTAGCAAGATGGTTAATTTTATGTTTCTTTTAGTTAGGCTAATTCATTTTATTGAACCTTAGTGATTGGATTAGCATATACACCTTGTTCATTGATTTATTTGCAAAAATTGAAAACTGAAATAAACAGAGACCTGTAATGGTGCACAGAGGCTGATGGGCCGCACTAACAGTCCTATAAAACTGAAAATTACTGCTAATTAAACTGAAAAACAACTTCTGTGTGATAGGCTGCACATTTCTGACCGAATCCCGGGAGGGGGCCGCGATATTTTTCCATAAATGAGCGAAGGGGTCGCACAAAATGCCAAAACAGTTGCAACTTGAGCTCCTAGGCTGAAGTCGTGCCTGTCTGAGGATTAAGTGCACCTTGGGCGCATGTGTCTACCAATTAAGTGCGCCTTCCCTCACCTTTTCCCCCGATAAGAGTGACCTGCT
>LPNX010028468.1:87662-91040 GCA_001517045.1 Pseudotsuga menziesii
ACGTATATATATATATACGTATATATATATATACGTATATATATATATACGTATATATATATATACGTATATATATATATACGTATATATATATATACGTATATATATATATACGTATATATATATATACGTATATATATATATACGTATATATATATATACGTATATATATATATACGTATATATATATATACGTATATATATATATACGTATATATATATATACGTATATATATATATACGTATATATATATATACGTATATATATATATACGTATATATATATATACGTATATATATATATACGTATATATATATATACGTATATATATATATACGTATATATATATATACGTATATATATATATACGTATATATATATATACGTATATATATATATACGTATATATATATATACGTATATATATATATACGTATATATATATATACGTATATATATATATACGTATATATATATATACGTATATATATATATACGTATATATATATATACGTATATATATATATACGTATATATATATATACGTATATATATATATACGTATATATATATATACGTATATATATATATACGTATATATATATATACGTATATATATATATACGTATATATATATATACGTATATATATATATACGTATATATATATATACGTATATATATATATACGTATATATATATATACGTATATATATATATACGTATATATATATATACGTATATATATATATACGTATATATATATATACGTATATATATATATACGTATATATATATATACGTATATATATATATACGTATATATATATATACGTATATATATATATACGTATATATATATATACGTATATATATATATACGTATATATATATATACGTATATATATATATACGTATATATATATATACGTATATATATATATACGTATATATATATATACGTATATATATATATACGTATATATATATATACGTATATATATATATACGTATATATATATATACGTATATATATATATACGTATATATATATATACGTATATATATATATACGTATATATATATATACGTATATATATATATACGTATATATATATATACGTATATATATATATACGTATATATATATATACGTATATATATATATACGTATATATATATATACGTATATATATATATACGTATATATATATATACGTATATATATATATACGTATATATATATA
The DNA here is from genome assembly GCA_001517045.1 of Pseudotsuga menziesii. Classification (NCBI taxonomy): domain Eukaryota; kingdom Viridiplantae; phylum Streptophyta; class Pinopsida; order Pinales; family Pinaceae; genus Pseudotsuga; species Pseudotsuga menziesii. The sequence goes on from LPNX010028468.1 coordinate 88,910, forward strand.
TACGTATATATATATATACGTATATATATATATACGTATATATATATATACGTATATATATATATACGTATATATATATATACGTATATATATATATACGTATATATATATATACGTATATATATATATACGTATATATATATATACGTATATATATATATACGTATATATATATATACGTATATATATATATACGTATATATATATATACGTATATATATATATACGTATATATATATATACGTATATATATATATACGTATATATATATATACGTATATATATATATACGTATATATATATATACGTATATATATATATACGTATATATATATATACGTATATATATATATACGTATATATATATATACGTATATATATATATACGTATATATATATATACGTATATATATATATACGTATATATATATATACGTATATATATATATACGTATATATATATATACGTATATATATATATACGTATATATATATATACGTATATATATATATACGTATATATATATATACGTATATATATATATACGTATATATATATATACGTATATATATATATACGTATATATATATATACGTATATATATATATACGTATATATATATATACGTATATATATATATACGTATATATATATATACGTATATATATATATACGTATATATATATATACGTATATATATATATACGTATATATATATATACGTATATATATATATACGTATATATATATATACGTATATATATATATACGTATATATATATATACGTATATATATATATACGTATATATATATATACGTATATATATATATACGTATATATATATATACGTATATATATATATACGTATATATATATATACGTATATATATATATACGTATATATATATATACGTATATATATATATACGTATATATATATATACGTATATATATATATACGTATATATATATATACGTATATATATATATACGTATATATATATATACGTATATATATATATACGTATATATATATATACGTATATATATATATACGTATATATATATATACGTATATATATATATACGTATATATATATATACGTATATATATATATACGTATATATATATATACGTATATATATATATACGTATATATATATATACGTATATATATATATACGTATATATATATATACGTATATATATATATACATATATATATATTTATATATATATATAAAGAGAGAGAGAGAGAGACAAAGTGAGAGAGATCATGTGGGGAATATCAATGGTTGGTGGCAGGGGTTATGTGTAAGGGGATTAAGGTGGGAGAGAAATATATTGAGAATATTTAGATGTAGAAAGAGAGAGATTGGAGGTTAGGGGTTGAGAAAGAGAGAGAGAGAGAGAAAGAGTGTAAGTGGGTGGTAAAGGGTATGGTTGAGTAGGGGGGAGAAGGATATAGAGAGAGAGGGATGGCGAGGTGCGTAGTGGTGGGGGATAGAAAGAGATAGAGTGGGGGGGGGGGGGGGGGGGGGGGGGGGGGGGGGGTGGGGGGTAGGAGGGAGAGATAGAGGTTAGGTGTTATGGGTTTAGGAAGAGAGAGAGATCATGAGGGGAGTTTCAATGGTTAGTGGTAGGGGGATATGGGTAGGGGAAGTAGGCAAGAGATAGGTAAAAAATATTAAGGGTTTAGGGGTTTACAAAGAGAGAGAGAGATTGAAAGCATGTGGTTCCTCCATGGCTTTTAAGGAAAATCTTGCACAAGTTTGTAGGGCTAACTGAACACAAGGGTCATGCTAGCAATGAAAGTTTCCAGTGTTTTTAGTCATATAATTTTTTGTATTGACTAAATTTGGAATTTTAGGGCTTGATCTATCTTTTGGATCTGATGAGGGTGTCTTTGGTGAGCTGCATTTTGTATGTTGATGATTCCTCTCTTCCATATTATTTGAAATGTTGCATGTATGCAAAATTTAAGTATTAACAATAAGAGTATGAGGTTGACGGATGTGGGGTAGGATTTTAGAGGGACATAGAGAGAGGGATTGTGGTAAGGTTGAGAAAGGATGGGGGGTTAGTGGCAAGTAAAGTAGATGGGATGGTGGCAGGGGATGGGGGGGG
>LPNX010028468.1:92374-178172 GCA_001517045.1 Pseudotsuga menziesii
TAGTAAGAGAGGGGGGGATTAGGGAAACAGGGAGAGAGAGGGGGCATGAGAGAAATTTAAAGAAAGAGAGGGGTGTGGGGGTTATACAAAGAAAGGGATATATAGAGAGAGGGTGGACACAAAAATGAAATACAACTATGAAAACATCATATATAGTAGTGTGTAGGTTAATACTTTGTGCACACAATTTTGAAGCAACATGCACATGCTATTCACGTGCATGCACTACTAGGCACAAGTGCTCTTGATTTATTTATTTATTTTGGAGTTATAGCTATTTTCCACAAATAAAAGTTGTATGTTCCATAAGGTGACCCACTCTTTGTGTTTCATTTTTCACACCATATTTCATAATGGTGTGTAGCTCCCTCTAATAATTTATTTTAATGATGACATTTTTGTTTTTCCATAAAACCATTGCAACCAATGCATTGCAAGTGGGTATCATTACCTTGCACCAACTCTTAACAATGTTTCACAATAGTCAACTATAGAGACCCATGGTCAAACCATAGTTAACCATGGAAAACATCATCAAATGTAGTTAACCATAGTTAATTGAGGCCACCCAAAGTTAAACATGGTCAACCATACTCAACCTTCATCATTGATTTCCAAGGATAGTCACCCATCATTAAAGAATGTTCAACAATATCAACTATATTCAAATAGATGGTAAACCAATTGAAACCATATTCAAATAGACTCAACTAATCATTGTAAAAAAATTGAACCATATTCAAACATTGTCAAACATCAAAAAAGGTACACGAAAGTTCACAGGACTCAAACATATTCCACCATAGATGAAAACATTCAACCATCCTCCCAGAGTAAGGAGGAAAGCCTTGAGCAAGATCCATTGCAGTAATTCCCAAAGACCATATGTCAAATTTGAAATCATATCCTCCCACCATTTCAGTCAGAATGACTTCCAACGCCATCCAAAAAACAGATCCAATTAACATGTGTCACATCATCTTGTCTCTGTCACCAGACTCATAAATACACGTAGATACTCTGTATTCCGACAATTTTGATTGATCTGTCACAGTCAACCAAGATATTCCTTGGACCCCGACTTAACTTCCCAACTCCCAGTGAATAAAATCCTCCTTGTGCAGATAATCCAATGTCTGGAAAGCACTGATCAAATTTGAAGGGTGGGTCTTAATTTCAATTGGAAGGGCATTTATTGTTGGAGCCCTTCAAATATGAAGTTCAATATAAATAATTGTACTTCAATTGACAAGTATAAATTAACTAAACCCTTTCACCCAAAAAATGCAAAAAATAAATATTTTTTTTCAATTTTTTAACAATTAAGCACTCCTCAATATTTACATGAAAAAATGATATGTTTTTAGTAAAACTCATTTTGAACACATTACATTGTCGTATGTGTATCATTAATTTTACAGTTAGGTAACATAACAACTATTATGTTGTATTATTTTCCATTGGAGCACACTTCATTGTACAAAAAAAACTACTTGAGAAATGTAAGAGTGATAAGGATTAGGTACCTAAGAAAAAATAATACATAACTCAGAAAACATTAAAAAAAATTACATGCATACCAAGCAAGTTAGCAAAGCTATCTTAATCATGATCGGGGCATCAATTTTTTGTGTTCAACACTTGTTTTGAAAGCATACACGTATCGGATGGAGGGGCAATGGAATCAATCTTAAGTCAATTGAATCCTTGCAACTCAACTGCATGTTCGAGTCTCAACAATCCACCTTTTAAATTGAACCTAAATACCAAATTAAGAAGTTTATTAATGGATAAACTTGAGAAAGTTATAGGTGTGAGTAATTAAGGGCTTGGGGCTCTAAATTTGGCTGTGTTTTGTACCAGTCCAGGATTTAGTGAATCCACAGTCACAGATAGGAATTTAAGTTATTTAATGAAAACACTTAATGTGTATACCTCTATGTAGAAACCGTTTTCCATGTTGATTCAAGCCACTACCCTCTTTATTGTGTTACCAAAAGGCATGATAATGAGGAAGAAGACCTAAAATTATGGAATTCACCTTCAAAGAATTCCTTGCAATCACATTGGTAAGGAGTGATAAGAAGATTGCAACAATCTAACTTGTCAAATCTCAATTGATAGTGTTAATTAAAGACTTATATGGTAAATTTAATATAAGACTTAATTATAGTTGTCTCTTACTCTTTACATCTTGACACATTTAGTATTTTATGGTTGTCCCTATGCCTTGACCCAATTGGTATTATAAGGTCAGGATGTGCATGCATAATAATCCTTAGTTATGACTATGAGATGCTGATTTAAAGGGAAGAGGATGTAAACACAAGTAATTTTTATATGTATCAAGTAATTTTTATTTGTATTTTGGTGGTGATGAGGGATATGTTGTGAGAAACCACAAATGTTTGCAAGGATAGAGGGATCTATCTATTTCCTCAAGAATTTGATATAATAATATATGCGTGATTCAAAGCCTGCACAATCCTCCTTTCTTCTTGTTTCCGCCTTTCACACACCTGGGTCATGTGGCAGAAATATTCAAGCCACTTGGTGTGTCCTTGGGGGAAATTCTTGAGTCAAGGCTGTCGCCTTGTTCTTGACTCCTTCATTTAGGCTCAACTCCTAACGAAGCCAAGGGGGGTAGACCCTATTACGTTACTAAGGCAAAATTATTTAGTATGGTGATGTTAAACTGAATGAGTTACTTAGGAGTTTGAAATTTAACAATAAACAACCATATATGACAAGATACAAAAAGAGCGCACGAAAGTACAATGCTGAGACACAATATATATATATATAGCAAGAAAATAACTAGTGCCTTAAAATGGATTCAAAAGATAATCAATGTACTCGCATGTGCTTGGAGTGAATGTTTTGTGATTGCCTCTTGGTACATTTTAAGTTAATGTGAAATATGAGTTGATTAAAATTAGACGAAAGGGAGGGGGGGACTCCAGATATACCCGAGAGTACTTGGAGTATGTCCAAAAATAAACCGTTACATCTACCTGCAAGAGATATGTGGGTTGAATGGAGTCTCTGAGGCTATTGTTCATAATGCACTTGCAAGTGTAACAGAGATCGGCACCCCGAGGTCACTTTTCAGGAGTTCCCACTTCCTTTGGGTATTTTGCCACTCTATTGGTTTGATCTAGGTGTTGGATTTTCATCTGATGGTTTGTCAATTTGGGAGAGTGAATCTTAATTATTCTAGTCACGCAAGTGCTTTTTATGTAGCTTGACTAATTGGATGAACTGCAGCCAAGTGCAGAGCATACACATCAGAGTCTTTTCAATTTTAGTAAATTTTAAGATAGGTGTTCTTGTTAAAAAGAAAACCCTCCAGGAACCTCTTTCGATCCAAGTGGATCTAAATTGGGGAATAAAGGAGGGGTTAATTTTACTATAGCTAATGAAACAATTGATGAAAATGAAAACAAAGATACACAATGCCAGTTTTCTAATTAGTCCTACCACGCATCTCTTTCCCCTTTTGGGTCAATCGGGAAGTCGTGGGGTAAGTATTAAGACTAATTTGAAATATCGGATATGGAATATGGAAACGATAATAAATCAAAGTATACTAACTTGCATATTAGAACTATGCTATATTGAAAAGAGATGAAAAAAAAGTAAAAAATTGACACAGACGCAAATCCCCACAGGGGGGATGGTGAATAGGCTCGAAAGAGCCTATTCGAAAGGACCTTTTATTTTTATTAGAAGTGATTTAAAATATCATCAAATTGAAATTGATGCACTTTGGTCCTTGTTATCTGGGATCCAAAGACTTACAACAATCTTGTAACAAGCTAAAATAAAAACACGGTGGTGGGGGAAGCTTCTGGGAAGCTTTGGTTCGTCCAAGAGTCGGAAATTGAGCATAGTCTCCTTCTCTTTTTGTTAGACCTGCTAAAAAAATAGCAAGCAAGTAAAATCAAATGTGCCCAAACACACTTTAAAATTGTTTTGGGTCACCACACTAGTTACCAAAAAAAAACTAAGTAAAAATTTGTTAAGTTGGGGTAATCTAGTTTTGCAAAAAAAGGAACCAAGGAAAGCAAGATTTCCTTGGGATCTTGGCTTGCTGTTTGGGAAGACAATGATATGTGCAATTTTATTTCAGAATATGAAACTTTAAAGTACAGCAAAGGAAACTACCTTAAAAGAAAGCTACAAATTTTCTTTAAAATGCTTGCAAAAAAAGGATAATTTCAACGAGATCTCTTAAATTATGACTTTATATGCAAAACAGATCTAAGATCTAAACTTAAGAAAGGATATTAATAACTATATCTATATGTAATTTTCTTTGTGACACATATCTAAGCAACAAGATTCTTTAAAAGTAACCAATTTGAAGAGAAATTAAGAGTTTGACGTAGGGAGAGAGAGAAAGAGTGTTGGAAGCCTAGGAATGTTGGGCTTTGGTGTCTGCTTTGGTGGAACACCGAGGGACTATGTCATTTAGAAGATATTGAAGATGAAGAATATGTAAACCAGCTCAACCTCTTCTACAAGCGATATCACCTGCAACTTAGAAATCCTTGCACAAATAGATGGCTAAAACATAGGTGCTACTAGAAGAAATAATTGGAAAGCATGCAATTAAACTTAAAATACATACAACTCCAATAGATCTGAAACAAGCAGCAGTAAGAGCATAAATAAAACTAGAATAAACTCTTACCCTAATAGGAGGGAGCTCTCTCCTTCAAGGCCAACAATTAACTAGCGAAAGCAATGATAAATAACACAGATTATACCTCATAAGCATTTGACAATCACCATCCACACATGAAGAGCATTACGCCATAGATCTTGCCTCCAAAGCTTCTTTATTCTAGAATAATAAACAATACAATATAAGAGAAACATCACCTTAGTCCTAGTTCTAACAAGCTTGGAAGAGGCTGCTTGTGCTTTGATTTGTACAAAAACCAGAAGATCCAGCCCAGTAGGGGCACAAATCCCAAGGAGACATATCAAATCAGCTGATGGAGAGTCGATCAATGCGGATCTGAAGTTGAACTGATCCTACTTGTCAATCAGGGGCTTGATTGAGCTGACACATCAACCCATAAACCAACACATCAATCCACAGAGCTCCCAGGAGAGGCCACGCGTGTGGAGGAGAGAGAGAGGGTGTAATTCCCCCTAAAGGTTGTTGAAGATCAACTCTGGATCTGATTTGATCACCTCCTTCAGTCAAGGATTTGTCAGATCCAGTCAATCTGGTTCAAATTTGACTGATTTCAATCAAATCGGCTGAGAATACATTGATCTATGCTTTTGGATTTGCTCCATTATTCATCAATTTATTAATTAAAATAATCAATAAATGGTTTTTTGGGGCTTTCTGACCTGAGTGATGGAAAATCACTCAAAACTAGGAAATAGTGGATCCATGGATTTACATGGTGCTCTTAGCTTGAAAATGAGCACCTACATGACTAAAACTGATTATTTGGCCCACTTTTATTACAAAATCAATTTTTCCAATTAAACTATTAAAAATGGCCTAAGTTTTGGAAAATTTAAATTTTAATAAAAAACACTGAAAAAATTTAAAAATTGAAAAATTGAAAAAACCTAGGGGGACTTAGACATGTTCATATGACTCGACGATGATGCCTAGCATGTTTATACATTGACACATAGACTCTAATAACCTCAATAGGCCTAAATGCCAAGCCAACCACCCCAACTTTGGAGGTATGTAGTGAAAAACTCGAAAATTATCAGTTGTTTATTTAACAACCAATAATAACCAAGGGAAAAAACACCCTAGGCTGATCGAATTGAGAAATAAAGTCTAAGAGACCGAGTCTTTTACAAACACTATCATTCTAGAACATTTATTACAATTCCCCCATGGGGTATGAACATATGATATAGTACAACATAGCTTCCCAGAAGCAAGACTGAAGGTCTTCTGAAGTCCAAACAAGTTATTCTTGTCCAGTTCACCAGGTTCACTTGATAAAAAACCACTAAGTACAACTTAGGTGGTAACATTCTGGATCCAACTGCGGGACATGTGCTCGATCTAGTGATAGGGAAAGGAGAGGATACGAGAACACTAAAATCTCTTGTTTATACACCCTATAAAAACATCTCAACTTGACAAGAAAACCTTAGTAGCACAAGCTTTACATGTGAAACCAAATGAACCATTAAGCTGATTTATTCAAACAAAATAAATGTAACTAACTAATGAAAACAAAAATGTTTGATTATAGATAAGTACAAAACAAAAAATGCGGAAAGTAAATGCTCTTTTTCAAGGAGCTTATTTTCCTACTCTAAGCATGATATAAAAAGGGTTAAGTGTAATGAGAAATCCAATGTAACCACCTAAGAATTTTATTAACATAAAAAAAAATTTCCTTGTCTTTGGTTACCAGCCAAAGTAAGGATACTTTATTCATAAAATGCAAACCTGCGTGATGATCCGGAAGGGGTGGGATGGATGGGAAATCATAGGCATGAATAATGTTGTCAAACTTCCTCCCAAACTGGTTAGTGCTTGTGCAGGCTGCTTCTATCCATGACTGGACAAGGTTGATGTACAAATTAGAATGATGAGGCAGATTGACTACACCATCATACTGATCATCAAGGCTTACCAGATGATAATTCACTGTATAAGCCCCAAGAGGCTCCAAATCATGAGGAAACTCTATATGTGAAGATGATAGTTGAGACTGATATTCTACTAACTGCATCACATCTGTCTTTCCACAACACTGCTTCTCCATGTCTTCATTATTGATACCTTTGTGCGGCTCTGCATGATATGAATCTGAATGATCATACAAGAGTTTTGAATGCTGCTTTTCCATACTAGGATTTTCCAAGGTCTCCATATCCATGCTTCCCTCTATGTAAGTATAGTAGATTGGAGTTCCACAAATTTTTATATAGACACTCCCCTTACTGGATATAGCATAGATAGGATTCTTAATAAGATATCCACAAAAATACCAATAGTCATCACCATCATCTATGTTAGATGTGATGGATTCCCCATTGCTGATATCAAATTCTCTTTGTCTTCATTACTGATACTAATATATGGCTCAGACTGATCATGTGGATAAAATGCATGCTCCTTTTCCGTATCAAAGTTTCCCAAGGCCACATGGTCCATGCTCTCTCCTTTAGATATGCCATAGACAGAAAAACCAACAAAACCATCAAAATTGTCTAGTTCATTATTTTCCTCTTTATTCATGTCATAGATTGGATTTTCCATGAATGTCCAGGACTTCTCATCAACATCTTTGTCGAGGATAAGGGAGTCTTCATCACTTGTATCATGCTCCAAGTTATACTTGTCCTCATTTTCATACTCATCTTCTTCAGAGAAGAGGTCATAAGGTAGTAAGCCTTCTAGACTGTCATCATTATATGGAGAACACATAGGAGTCCCATCATTTATATTACAGTTTTCCTCATAAGTTTCACTATAAGATTCTGTAATGGTTTCATCCTTAGGCTTGTACTGTTTATATGGTGACAAAGGGTAGGCTTGGCCTACCATGTATATATGATCATGCTCGCTTGATGTTGTTTCCTGATTACTGACCTCGGCCATTCCATGTTCTATAACCTAGTTTGCTATATAGCAAGTGCTTTCTTGGTCGAATTGATCACAAGGTCTACACCATGGAATGACTTCTTCTACTAGGTTAGTTGAGTCTAAATGGTTTGGAATCCTAGGTTCTTGCTGAGGAGCTTTCTTCTGATACACCTAATTCTATTTAGGCTGAAAGTTCCTAGGTCCATTATTTCTTTCCATAGTGATTATTTTGTTCTGAATATGATTCAGTTGTGCAGACTGATTTTCCATGATTTGGTTTTGACTAGTAACCAATTCTTTTATCATGTTAGTTACCTTTTCCATGGGGTCTTTGGAGGTTTCATTTTCCTCTAATTCAACGGCTTTTCCCTTCTCTTTGTTGTATGAATTGTTTCCACTAGTGTAACCTGGAATGTTGGATATGCCTAAAGACTGCATATTATTTTCTATTTTCTCGGCCAATTCCTGATCAGTTTTTAGATCGATCGGCTCTTTGTCCCTTAACTAGTACCTCAAATCACCAGTGAAAGCTTCGATGTAAGATATGAGGATGGATGCATCCCTTGGCTTGATTTCTCTAGGGAGGTCCGCAACCACATGCCTAAACTTAGTATTAAATTCATTAATCATTTCATTCTCCATCTTCTTTATGTTATGAAGGGTAGCAAGCAAATGTCTTGGTTGTTTCTTTTTCCCCCATTTCTTCTTAAAAACCTCTAGGAATTCATTAAGAGTTTTATATGAATTATCACCAAGGTCGGAGTACCATTCTGCAGCATCATCCTCTAAGGATAAAGCAAAGAGCTTCATTTTGACATCTTCATGGTTATGAGAAGCATCATTGCAATAACTGACCAGGTGCTTTTCAAACTTTCAGATGTGAGACTTGGCATTGATAGTGATAGCTTCTTGATAGCATCATTCAAAATGTCATGAGGATTTCCTGCTATCTAAGAAAAGTCAAGGGGTTTGTAAAATTTCGTCATTTCTTGAGATTGGAAGGTATGACTCTCTACAAATATGTGATGGATATTTGAGAGAGATTGGTCTCCTAAATTTTCAAGGTTTCTATGAGAAGTTTGCCTATTCAATCTTTCGCTAATAAACCTTTTGGGATCAGGGAGAGGATTGAATAATTGTCAGCGGTTTCTTCGGGTAGAAATTCTTGAAGGGATGTTAGACAGCGGAGTCACTAGATGGATCGAGTTTTAATTTTTATGTTTTTTAAAGACTAGATCAATCAAATTTGTTTATCTTTCTAGTTGTTTAGAAAAAAGTTAAGCTAATTCGTACTCAGGAATAAAAATATTTATCCCCGGCAACGACGCCAAAAAGTGTTGCCTCCTTTCACACACCTAGGTCATGTGGCAGAAATCTTCAAGCCACTCGGTGTGTCCTTGGGGGCAAGTCTCGAGTCAGGGCTATCACCTTGTTCTTGACTCCTCTGTTTAGGCTCAACTCCTAACGAAGCCAAGGGGGGTAGACCCTATTAAGTTACTAAGGAAAAATTATTTAGTATGGTGATGTGAAACTGAATGAATTACTTAGGAGTTTGAAATTTAACAATAAACAACCATAGATGACAAGATACGAAAAGAGCGCACAAAATCACAATGCTGAGACACAATACATATATATATATATAACAAGAAAATAACCAGTGCCTTAAAATGGAGTCAAAAGATAATCAATGTACTTGCATGTGCTCGAAGTGAATGTTTTGCGATTGCCTCTTGGTACGTTTTAAGTTAATGTGAAATATGAGTTGATTAAAATTAGGTGAAAGGGAGGGGGGGACTCCAGATATACCCGAGAGTGCTTTGAGTATGTCTAAAACTAAACCATCACGGCTACCCACAAGAAAGATGTAGGCTAAATGGAGTCTCTGAGGCTATTGGTCATAATGCACCCGCAGGTGTAATAGAGATCGGCGCCCCAAGGTCACTTTTCAGGAGTTCTCGCTTCCTTTGGGTATTTTTCCACCGTAATGGTTTGATCTAGGTGTTGGATTTTCACCTGATGGTTTGTCAATTTGGGAGAGTGAATCCTAATTATTCTAGTCACTCAAGTGCTTTTGATGTAGCTTTACTGATCGGAGGAACCGCAGCCAAGTGCATAGCATACACATCGGAGTCTTATCAATTTTAGTAAATTTTAAGATAGGTGTTCTTGTTAAAAAGAAAACCCTCCAGGAACCTCTTTCGATCCAAGTGGATCTCAATCAGGGAATAAAAGAGTGGTTAGTTTTATTATAGCCGATGAAACAATTGATGAAAAGAAAAACAAAGATACACAATGCTGGTTTTCTAATTAGTCCTACCACGCATCTCTTTCCCCTTTCGGGTCAATCGGGAAGTCGTGGGGTAAGTATTAAGATTACTTTGAAATATCAGATATGGAATATGAAAATGATAATAAATCAAAGTATACTACCCTGGGGATTAGAACTACGCTAGATTGAAAAGAGATCAACAAAAAGTGAATAGGCTGGAAAGAGCCTATTCAAAAGGACCTTTTTCTTTTTATTAGCAGTGATTTACAATATCAACAAATTGAAATTGATTCACTTTGATCCTTTTTATCTAGGATCCAAAGGCTTACAATCAGCTTGTAACCAACTAAAATCAAAACATGGCGGTGGGGGAAGCTTCTGGGAAGCTCTGGTTCATCCAAGAGTAAAAAATTGGGCAGAGTCTCCTTCTCTTTTTGTTAGACCTGCTAAAAAAAAAGCGAGCAATTAAAATCAAATGTGCCCAAACACACTTTAAAAGTGTTTTGGGTCACCGCACTAGTTACCGAGAAAAAACTAAGTAAAAATTTGTTAAGTTGGGGTAATCTAGTTTTACAAAAAAAGGAACTAAGGAAAGAAAGCTTTCCTTGGGATCTTGCCTTGCTGTTTGGGAAGCCAATGAGATGTGCACTTTTTTTGCAGAATATGAAACTTTAAAGTACAACAAAGGAAACTACCTTAAAAGCAAGTTACAAATTTTCTTTAAAATGCTTGCAAAAAAGAGGATAATTTTAGCTAGATCTCTTAAAATATGAATTTATATGCAAAACAGAACTGAGATCTAAACTTAAGAAAGGATCTTACTAACTAAATCTATATGTAATTTTCTTTGTGAGATAGATCTAAGCAACAAGATTCTTCAAAAGTAACCAATTTGAAGAGAAATTAAAATTTTGAATGAGGAAGAGAGAGAAAGAGTGTTGGAATCCTGGGAATGTTGTGCTTTGGAGTTTGCTTTGGTGGAACACCGAGGGACTATGTCATTCAGAAGATCTTGAATATGAGGAAGATGCAAACCAGCTCAACCTATTCTACAAGCGATATCACCCGCAACTTAGAAATCCTTGCACAAACAGATGGTTAAAACATAGGTGCTGCTAGAAGAGATAATTGGAAAGCATGCAATTAAACTTAAAATACATACAACTCCAATAGATATGAAACAAGCAGCAGTAAGAGCATAAATCAAACTAGAATAAACTCTTACTTTAACAGGAGGGAGCTCTCTCCTTCAAGGCCAATAATTAACCAGCAAAAGCAGTGATAAATAACACAAATTATACCGCATAAGCATTTGACAATCACCATCCGCACATGAAGAGCATTACACCATAGATATTGCCTCCAAAGCTTCTTTATTCCATAATAATAAACAATACAATACAAGAGAAACAACACCTCAATCCCAGTTCTAAATAGCTTGGAAGAGGTTGCTTGTGCTTTGATTTATACAAAAACCAGGAGATCTAGCCCAGGGGGGGCGGAAATCCCAAGGAGATAGATCAAATCAGCTGATGGAGAGTCAATCAATGCAAATCTGAAGTTGAACTGAGCCTACTTGTTAATCAGGGGCTTGATAGAGCTGACACATCAACCCATAAACCAACACATCAGTCTATAGAGCTCCCGGGAGAGCCCACACATGTGGAGGAGAGAGAGAGGGCACAATTCCCCCCAAAGGCTACTGAAGATCAACTCTGGATCTAATTTGATCACCTCCTTCAGTCAAGGATTTGTCAGATCCAGTCAATCTGGTTCAGATCTGACTGATTTCAATCAAATTGGCTGAGAATCCACTGATCTATGCTTTTGGATTTGCTCCATTATTCATCAATTTATTAATTAAAATAATCAATAAATGATTTTTTGGGGCTTTCTGACCTGAGTGATGGAAAATCACTCAAAACTAGGAAATAGTGGGTCCATGGGTTTACATGGTGCTCTTAGCTTGAAAATGAGCACCTACATGACTGAAACTAATTATTTGGCCCACTTTTATTACAAAATCAAATTTTCCAATTAAACTATCAAAAAATAGCCTAAGTTTTCGAAAAATTAAATTTTAATAAAAAACACTGAAAAAATTAAAAAATTGAAAAATTGAAAAACCCTAGGGGGACTTAGACATGTTCATATGACTCGACCATGATGCCTAACATGTTTATACATTAACACATAGACTGTAATAACCTCAATAGGTCTAAATGCCAAGCCGACCACCCCAACTTTGGAGGTATGGAGTGAAAAACTCAGAAATTATCAGTCATTTATTCAACAACCAATAATAACCAAGGGAAAAAAACACCGTGGGCTGATCGGATTGACAAATAAAGTCTAAGAGACCGAGTCTTTTACAGACACTATCATGCTAAAACATTTATTACAATTCCCCCATGGGGTATGAACATGTGATATAGTACAACACAGCTTTCCAGAAGCAAGACTTAAGGTCTTCTGAATTCTGAACAAGTTATCCTTGTCCGGTTCACCAGGCTCACTTGATAAAAAACCACTAAGTACAACTTAGGTGGTAACACTTCTAATATGGAATGATGGTTCAATAGTTTCCTGTGAGCTAAAACTACGGTGGTGGGTGCTCTTGGCAGTGGCCTCGCCATTACCCATGAATTCAAACCGATTTCACAGAGTACACCTGCTAATGACTTCAAACTGATTCGCACAACCAGTAATGAGTTAGAACATAGATATGGTTAAATACATGGCTTCTCCCTACTAACCATTATTAGATGCAACGTTTCGAATGGAACTTACCTTCCTGAATCTGAAAGATTAATCCATGTGTTTGTGCTTCATTCAATAACAATTAGAAGTCATTTAACATTATATAACAGATTACATAAATGTTCTATGACAATAAACGATATATCTCAATGCTTTTAAAAGTTTCATGATTATGGCAGTGGTATAGATCCTATTTATATATCAAGTTCAATACATATGCAAGTTCCTAATCTTCTCTCTATATATAATTTGTTATCTATTCGTAGTAATTTCCCACGCCATCTTTGATATATATATATATAACTTTGAAAAATTCAACCCACGCATCTATTGTAACTTTAAAAAATCCATCGCCCTAATTTGTTATAATATACAAAGGATAATTATAAAAATGATTCTTTGAGATTGTCATGGTTGCATTGTGGCGTTGCAAGTGTATTTCTAATTTGTTATATACAAAGGATAATTATAAAAATAATTCTTTGAGAATGTCATCATTGCATAGTGTCGTTGCATTGAGAAAAATGGTGTATTTTTATGAGATGGATAATAAACTAATTTTATAAAAATATTACATAAAAAAAAAATACGATAAGGGTTTCCCAAATTTGATTAAGCTCTTTAGTTGTATTTCGTTAGGCTCTTATCATTGACAATCAATAATAGGTCTTCTTGTTCATTTGAATTTTTTTAGGTTCTTTTTAGTGGAATTTCTTTAGGATCTTGTTATTGAGAATCAATAAGAGTTAGGACTTCTTGTGTAGTTGAATTTTTTTAGGCTCTTGTCTATTTGTATTGCTTTTTTTGTCATTGAGAATCTATCATAACAAGGGATTTTTTTTGTGGTTGAATTTTTTTAGTTGAAAGGACTTTTTATGTTAGATAATTTTAATGAGAGAGATGTAACACATATTAATATTTTTAAATATAAAAAGATTATTATCTTAAAAAAGTAATACAAGTATATTAACATTTTTTGGTTGGAATTTGAATGAGATAAATGTAATATTTGTTAATGAATTTAAATACAAAAATATTATTATCCTTAAAAAAAAATGTGAATCTATTAACATATTTTTGGTTGGCTTAAATACGCTAATTTTGATATAAATTGGTATGCATTCAAATTAATTATATACATAAGGGATCTTGTTGCATGCCCACTAGAATTATAATTGTATTCCTAAATTGTTTTTATTCTATGTACTTAAAGGATCTTGTTGCATGTCTAACAAAATTATAGTTGTACTTGTATATTATTTTCCCTCTAAGTGATTATATGTAAGTGTTTTTATTAGTGTATAAAAAATCCCATAAATTAAGGTAGAAATAGAAGATTCTCATATAGTTGATAATGTTTATATAAACATAATTATTAGAATCAGCACACTTTATTGTGTTATACATCGATATCAAACACACCTATATGTTAAAGAACATTTATAATTAGATAAAAACCCTTGCTAGGAGTAAAAAGTCCAACATTAGTTGACACATTTGAAACTATAGTAAATCGTAGCACTTGTAAAAGTGACCAACCCAAGTAACGTGTTTCATAATTGGGCTATAGTTGGACCTTGTACATTGAATCCATTAGAGTATCTTTGATTAAAAGGAATAAACCTAGTAATAAACGATAATAGCTACATTGTATAGTTACAACATACCTTATTACCCCTTATTTATTTCTACTTGAAACTAAGGGGGAGAAATCTACATTGTCCACTTTATCGAACACTGATTTCACATAAGTTCATTGGAAAAGAGAGATTCACATATATGTCTTTGGCCATCATGCTCTCACACTTAATGTCATAAATGACATCTCCATGAATATTAACCAATAATCAAAATCCCATTTATTTGTTCCAATCAATTATAGTGTATATACACTATTATGACTCATGTTTCCATACTCATCGCATGAAGCCTAGAATTTGTTAATCAACCAAGGGTTTCACTACAAGATCCATTCTCTCTAAAAGATCAAGTGACTCACCATCAAATTCATAATATGAAAATGAATATTAAGATGACTTACCAAACCCTTTCGATCATTGTAAATTATGATGGGAATTAATTTTTCATCCTCATGACAATGTGTATTAGCATCGCAAGTTGCTTCTTCTAGAACAAAAAAGAATATTTAATACAAATATGACCATCGGTATTTTCTATATAAGGTGTTGTAATAATATACTTTAATAAGGAAGAGATGGCCTTCTACTAAGTAATCATCTTGATGTTCATTTCCATGTCTCTTGTCATATGATCCATAACATCCTTCTTTTAGTAATGAAACAATGTACTTCATTTACATGTCTCTTGTCATAGGATCCATAAAATCCTTCTTTTAGGAAAGAAACAATGGTCTTGATATTAATTTCCATATCTCTTTTCATATGATCCATAACATCCTTCTTAGATAATTATGATATGAAAGAATTATATCTTGTATCTATGCTTTCTTTTTATTGTCAAAAACTTGGTTTGATATGGGAATTATGAGGTTCATAAACGGGTTCATTCACCTAAAGTCATGGTTTTATTTATTGTCTCATCCTTTATTTATTTAAAACCACAAATGGGGAAACATCCCCGTGACTCTATTATATACCAAGAGGTAAGGAGTAAATAAAACCCATCTTTTACATGTGGGATAAATGTAATTTCACCTCTTTATATACTAAATGGTAACAAGAGTAAATTCTTACATAATACATGTGGGATAACTCTTTCACATAAGAGTGGAAATTATTACCTTCCAAATTAATACAATCATAAATCATCACATAATGTCCAACACTCCCATTTATTAATGAATGAGAGATAGAATGAAAATGGAGGAAGGTGACATTACATAACATCCCCCTTTATGAAAACTTCTAGAATGTTCATAAGGTGTGAATAAAACACACTTTGCTTCATGGAGTAGATAAATATAACAACCCCTTCTCACTGGACTATGAAATTGCACTTGAACCAAGTTGTATTATGAACACTTACAAAATACCACAATAATGTATGACAAATATAATAGAACATGTGGTGAAAAGCTCCAACTGCATAATTCCTAGATCTAAAGAAAATACTTTAAGGCTACTATATCCAACAACAAAATGCCTAGAACACGTGGCAAGAGATTGAAGAAGGCTCAATCTAAAAGAGAAGCCATAGTGGCTACTAGATCCAACTACAAAATGGCTAGAACACCACAAAAATTATCACTACTAGAAATCAATCGATAATTGAAAGAAATATGCAAAATACCTCATCACAAATACAAACCCTAATTATTAAAGTTACGAAATCACGAGTCATTCTACAATCCAATATTTTGCAACTAAGATTGGGCCTCATGTACTGAGGTAGGGAGCCTAAGTGGGACTCAAGAACTTGGAGTAGAATTCTTGGGTTGGACTCACGAATGACTAAGCCTTCAGTGTAAAATGTTATTCCGCATGTGTTTAGGTGAATACTATGATATGTCAAAGTGATGATGTTGTGCAATCTTCTTGGACAAGGATAAGGACTTGTGTGTCAAGTCATATCCTCACGTGTTGAGGTGGACCTCTAGTGTAGAGGTGATTCTTTACATCTTGAAGCATTAATGTTGTGTGATGTATTACTAACCATGGTCACTGGTTTCTATTAAGTCTCCTTTAGAGACTGACCACCTCTAGAGTGAATTAGTTTATCATGTGATCATTAGGTTCGAGAGTAATATAATATGATTACAACATATGAAAATTCTTCTTAGTATAATATGATATGATATATAAATTAAAATTTGCACATATTTACCATGCAATAAAGATAAGAGATAAAGATAGATGCATAGAGAACAAAAAGGATTTGAAAAAATCTCATGAGAAGGATTTAGTTGATTAAGTGAACTTGAATCGTTAAGCTTCAGTTAAAGTAAACAATGTATGCCTCAGCTAATCAAAGGAGACATCACAATGGTGACTTTTGTAAATCAATCAACATGATTTCAATTAAGAATAGTTAACTAAAGTTTTACTAAAAAGGAACTAGTTAACTAAAGTGTTTTGCATGACAACACTTTAGTCAAACTAAAAGATGAAACTTTAGGGTGATGCACAATCATGGACTCCTTTAAAGACACTTTGGATGCCACATAATACTGGAAAAAACTGGAACCTATGACTTTAGGTCAGAATTAGGGGTACTTCCCTAACGTATTTGAAGATGAAGTAAAAAGGAAAAAGATAAGTAATTGAATCAGCTTTCATAATATATAACATTTATGTAGAAAAATCATGTGTAAATGATTATAAAATTAGTTTTCATGAAATTGGGTTTTCAAATTTTCAGCACATCATAACACATATGTTTGTGTGGGTGCAACAATATATGAGGTAAATGATGCCAATTTTGAATAAAATCTTGCAGACATATAAATGACACACAGGTCTAGTGCGACACTATTTATTCATAATTTTTCATGAATTATTTATTATTATTATTAATTATTGAAGTTAGAAAATCTTGAAATGAAATCGTTTTGTGTGGGTGCAACCCTTTAGAGGCAAAAATTAATGAAACCCTTGATTTCTATATAAAACATTTTAGATATTTCTCTCTTCTAGTGCACCATATAGTTTTCTTGGGAAATGGTGAAGGCAATCAAAAGTTATATAAAAAACAATCAATGTATCTATTTTCAAAAAGTAATGTGTGCCATTTAGAAAAATAAAAGTAAATAATTAAAACATACATTTGAAGGAAAAAAATACATATTCATAATCGTAAGATCTTAGTCTACAATATTCTAATTTTTCATAACAAAATATTGTGTTTGTCAAATCGAAACATGCCAGCGAAACTGAGCATATTGATAGATTTCTAAAAGACAGGAAATAGGTCTGGTTTATTTGTCCTAGCCAATAAGTTCAATAGTCCGAAGCTATTTCTAAACATAATGCCAAACCTTATTCCTGTTAAGTTTTTACATTTTAAAAACATGCATATGCATTATAATACATATGTGTTTTAGTGTTATTAATATCACATATGCGATTCATATTGCATATGCATTATAACGCATATACGTTTTTTCTTAACTAGATTGGTAGGAGTGTAAAAAAGAGTAAATACCATGTTAGTGGATAGTGTTTGGGAGAAACCCCATTTAAAAAAATGATAGTGGTAATTATTGGCCCCTTCAAAGTGGTTTAGTGTGGCAAAAGGACGATGCTTAGCCTAAAATTTCTGAATGGTTGTGGATAATGAGGTCAGATTATTGGAGGTTCAAGGCGCTTGTCCATGGCGCTTAAGACATAAAAGAGGTTTTTTAGACTTAATGATTAATTTTTATCGCCTAACCTTTCTCTAAGGCTCGAAACTCATATGTAGCTCTAAAATATTCCTAATGGAACCAACACATCCACTATGAGGATAAGGATTGTGAGATCATTTATGTTGTTTTGAAGAATTATTTTTGTCCATGGACACACAAAAGCATATTTTAATGCCTAAGGACAAGGTGTCATCTGTCGACTATGTTGAGGCTCCATGATGTATACAGTGGGCTCGAGAATGGCATAGGGTTTCTCCCACAACTATGTCTGGGATATGCTCATGAGGCCATGCATGGTGGATCAAGTTCCATTATTAAAACTATATTCTAAGAATTTTTCTTTATGGTACAAGGCCTAGGTTTCCTACCTTAACAATGTCCAAGACCCATGGATTCATATCTACTATCCAAAACCTTCTAATGACATCCATGTCACCACTCGGGGGAAAGGATAACTTCAAGAGGTCATGGTTGGTCATTTGAGGTGTTTTTCATGGTCATGGATTCCTAGAAGGTTTTTTTAGAGTGCAATCCCAATGTTTACTTCCCCAACAATGTCGAAGGCCACATGACCCATACCTAGTGCTTGTAAGTCATCTGAGGTGATTCAAGGTATCATTTTAGGCCTTGGATAAATATAATATTTATTTATGGACTAAGGATTGGTTTTAATTTTTCAACCATGTGTAAGGCCTTGAGAACCATGTCTACTATTTAAAACATATCGATGGCATGATTATCCATATTTTTTGGGTAGGGATACCATCAATAGGTTCTCCATGGTAGTTTTAAGTGTCCTTATTGACCTTCAATGACTAAGGGATTCATTTAGGGCCCAAAGCTTGGGTTTCCTCCAATTTCCATGCATATGGCCCCGAGACCCATTGCATATCTATAATCTAAGGCAAAAGACCACCTAAAGAGGTCATGTGTGGTGTCTTGATACATTATTATTTCCTCTAGATCCCTAGAATCTTCCTTTAGTGTCTACAACCTGGGTTTTTCGATTGTTCAACCATGTCAAAGGTCTCTAAACCCATAATTAGTTATTAATACAACCTAATGGTGTCAATGCCCACACAGAAATATAAGAATGGCCTGAATAGGTAACATATGGTGGTCCTAAATGCCTAAAAGCTTCATTTAGGGCCTAAAGTTAAGGTTTCATCCCTTGACAATGTCTAAGACCCCAGGGCCCTCCCTACCACTTATATTTATTCCCCTCCCACCAATCCATTCCCTTCATATTTTTCCTCCCTCCATCCAGCCCTCATATCTCTCCCCTACCCATCCCTCCCTTCCCCTCATATTTCTCCTCCCTTCATCCTACCATATATGTTCCCTACCCATCCCTCCCTCCCATGATTCCCTCTACACCTTCCTATCCCTCATTTGACCTCCCCCCCTCTTAACCAATGTAATTTTGGGACATGAGCCACCCCATAGACCATCTAGATGGAATATTGGGAGTCTAAATGGTATTATAATGGGATAAGGGTGCCATTATAGGTTTTTGAATGGGAGGGATGGGTCTCTGGACATTAACTATAGTCATGGAAGAGAATAAAACAAGTCCCTAAATCAACACACATGCTTTATAGGTGGAATATTTGGTCTTTAGTGGGATATGGGTGTCATTATGAGGTTTTATGCACTAAGGATGGGTCTTAGGGTATTAACAATGGTAATGGGACAATAGTGTAATAGAAACAAGTCCTAAACCACTACACATGACCTTGAAAGGGGATATTTAGAATTAATATGGGATATATGTGACATTATACTAATTTATGCATTAAATATTGTTCAAGAGGCATTGACCATGGTCATATAGGAACCATTATGAATATTTCCAGACAAGAGATAGTTCTGAAGACACTACCATGGTCCAAGGATAGGTATCGAGGTCTTAACAATTGGTATGGGTTCCATTATAAGTTTATCAAGTTTAAATATTTGATATGCACTAAATCGCATATCCAATTTAGCGACCATGTAATACAAACTGCCCGTTAAGTAAAAAGAAGTGTATCCATATCACATATGTGATATAATGCATATGCAATAAAACGGACATGTGTTATATCACATATGCGATATGTGTTATATAAAAATGTTGGGTTGCATGCCGTGGGCCAAGTTTACTATAGAAAAAGAAATAATTCTTCTGAACCCACACACAGAGAACTGTTTGACCTACAATTTAATCATTCTTACAAAAATCCAAAGGTTTTGTACAAGTTTGGGTGGATTTCAATGGGGAATGTATGTAATAGAGATCGAAATTCAGCGAGGAAGGTGCTTACACTAGAAGAAGCTGCAAATAAAAAATAAAAGAAAAGGGAAGATTCAAGAAATCGTTGGCATTCATTGGATGAGCAAATAGTTCCCATTCCTGCTCAACAGATACCTGATGTAGAGGCTAGGGAAGATAATGCAACATTAAAGGAAGTTAGTTATAGGAGAGATGATTTTCTTTGTTATAGGGGATATTGTATTAGAGGTGATATGCAACCCTCGACTGTGCCTATGTTGGTAGGGTTTGCAGGATATATTATTCTTGTATTAAAGTATAAGCCAACAACCTGCATAATAAGACTAGGGTTCACTAATTGAGACATGGAACTACAAACTAGGGTTTTATGACCTCTTTATGTTTGAATATCAAATTAGATTGGTTAGTATCATTTAAGTAGAAATCAAAAGGCCATATATCTAGGCTATGCACATACATGAAATAAAATGAATAGGGTTTAACATGGATCACAAGTGGAAGTTCACATGCATGCATGACTTATAAGTAGAAACACATGTACATGAATAACAAGTAAAACCAACTAAGTTTCTTATGACCTCTTTAGCTTTATATCATTATATTGGTTTTAAGACCTATTTACAAGTTATGTGATGAAATTAGGGTTTTATGACCTCTTTACAAGTTATGAGATGGAACTAGAAACACATGTACATGTACAAATTGAAAACCAACTAGGGTTTCATGAACTACAAATTGCATGTTATATCTAGGGTTGAGAAGTTATGAGATGGAACTAGGGTTTCATGACCATATACCTAGGCTATGCACATACATGAAACAAAATGAATAGGGAAAAATTAAGATACTTATGTGAACAATTTAATCCCATTGTCAATTGAAATCATCGGTATAGAGTTCAGATTTGTATGTGTTTTGTAGCAAGTTACAAGCACCAATGTATGATCTTCATTGGACTTATGATTTACCCTTTATGTCCATGATATATGATCTTGTGGTGTTATGGTATGGTGTGGTATGATGTTAGTATGGTATGATGTTATGATGCTATGATGTTATGATGTTTGAAGATCAAATTAGATTGGTTAGTATCATTTAAGTAGAAACCCAAAGGCCATATACCTAGGCTATGAACATACATGAAATAAAATGAATAGGCTTGAACATGGATCACAAGTGGAAGTTCACATGCATGCGTGACTTATAAGTAGAAACACATGTACATGAATAAGAAGAAAAACCAACTAAGGTGCTTATGAGCTCTTTAGGTTTATATCATTAGATTGGTTTTATGACATATTTACAAGTTATGTGATGGAAGCAGT
This sequence comes from Pseudotsuga menziesii, assembly GCA_001517045.1. Lineage (NCBI taxonomy): Eukaryota > Viridiplantae > Streptophyta > Pinopsida > Pinales > Pinaceae > Pseudotsuga > Pseudotsuga menziesii. The sequence continues at coordinate 113,921 of LPNX010028468.1, forward strand.
GTTTCATGACCTCTTTACAAGTTATGAGATGGAAGTAGAAACACATGTACCTGTACAAATTGAAAACCAACTAGGGTTTTTATTAACTACAAATTGCATGCTATAACTAGGGTTGAGAAGTTATGAGATGGAACTAGGGTTTTATGACCTCTATGCAAGTTATGAGATGGAATTAAAAACACATGTACATGTACAAATTGAAAACCAAATAGGGTTTCATGAGCTACAAATTGCATGTAATATCTAGGGTTGAGAAGTTATGATATGGAACTAGGGTTTCATGACCATATACCTAGGCTATGCACATACATGAAACAAAATTAATAGGGAAAATTAAGATACTTATGTGAACAATTTAATCCCATTGTCAATTGAAATCATTTGTATAGAGTTCAGATTTGTATGTGTTTTGTAGCAAGTTTCAAGCACCAATGTATGATATTCGATGGACTTATGATTTACCCTTTATGTCCATGGTATAGTATGATTTTATGGTGTTATGGTATGGTGTGGTGTAATGTTAGTATGATATGATGTTATGATGCTATGATGTTATGATGTTTGAAGATCAAATTAGATTGGTTAGTATCATTTAGGTAGAAACCCAAAGGCCATATAACTAGGCTATGAACATACATGAAATAAAATGAAGAGGCTTGAACATGGATCACAAGTGGAAGTTCATATGCATGCATGACTTAGAAGTAGAAACACATGTACATGAATAACAAGAAAAACAAACTAAAGTGCTTATGAGCTCTTTAGGTTTATATCATTAGATTGGTTTTATGACATATTTACAAGTTATGTGATGGAAGAAGTGTTTTATGAACTCTTTACAAGTTATGAGATGGAAGTAGAAACACATGTACCTATATAAATTTAAAACCAACTAGGGTTTCATGAACTACAAATTGAATGCTATAACTAGGGTTGAGAAGTTATGAGATGGAACTAGGGTTTTATGACCTCTTCACAAGTTATGAGATGGAAGTAGAAACACATGTACATGTACAAATTAAAAACCAACAAGGGACTCATGAACTAAAAATTGCATTCTATAACTAGGGTTGAGAAGTTATGAGATGGAAGTAGGGTTTTATGACCTCTTTACAAGCTATGAGATGAAAGTAGAAACACATGTACATGTACAAATGGAAAACCAACTAGGGTTTCATGAACTACAAATTGCATGCTATAACTAGGGTTGAGAAGTTATGAGATGGAAGTAGGGTTTTATGACCTCTTTACAAGTTATGAGATGGAAGTAGAAACACATGTACATGTACAAATAAAAAACCAACTATGGTTTCATGAACTACAAATTGCATGCTATAACTAGGGTTGAGAAGTTATGAGATGGAAGTATGGTTTTATGTCCTCTTTACAAGTTATGAGATGGAAGTAGAAAGACATGTACATGTACAAATTGAAAACCAACTAGGTTTTCATGAACTACAAACTACATGCTATAACTAGGGTTGAGATGTTATGAGATGGAACTAGGGTTTTATGACCTCTGTACAAATTATGAGATGGAAGTAGAAACACATGTAAATGTACAAACTGAAAACCAACTAGGGTTTCATGAACTACAAATTGCATTTTATAACTAGGGTTGAGAATTTATGAGATGGAACTAGGGTTTTGTGACTTCTTTACAAGTTATGAGATGGAAGTAGAAACACATGTACATGTACAAATTGAAAACCAACTAGGGTTTCCTGAACTACAAGTTGCATGCTATAACTAGGGTTGAGAAGTTATGAGATGGAACTAGGGTTTTATGACCTCTTTACAAATTATGAGATGGAAGTAGAAACACATGTACATGTACAAATTAAAAACCAACTAGGATTTTATGAACTATAAATTACATCCTATAACTAGGGTTGAGAAATTATGAGATGGAAGTAGGGTTTTATGACCTCTTTACAAGTTATAAGATGGAACTAGAAACACATGTACATGTACAAATTGAAAACCAACTAGGTTTTAATGAACTACAAATTTCATGTTATGAGTAGAATTGAGAAGTTATGAGATGGAAATAGGGTATTATGAGCTCTTTACAAGTTATGAGATGGTAGTAGAAACACATGTACATGTACAAATTGAAAACCAACTAGGGTTTAATGAACTACAAATTGCATGCTATAACTAGGGTTTAGAAGTTATGAGATGGAACTAGGGTTTTATGACCTCTTTACATGTTATGAGATGGAAGTAAAAACACATGTACATGTAAAAATTGAAAACCAAATAGGGTTTCATGAACTACAAATTGCATGCTATAACTAGGGTTGAAAAGTTATGAAATGGAAGTATGGTTTTATGACCTCTTCACAAGTTATGAGATGGAAGTAGAAACAAATGTACATGTACAAATTGAAAACCAACTAGGGTTTCATGAACTACAAATTGCATGCTATAATTAGGGTTTAGAAGTTCTGAGATGGAACTATGGTTTTACGACATATTTACTAGTTATGAGATCGAACTAGAAACACATATACATGTACAAATTGAAAACCAACTAGGGTTTCATGAACTACAAATTGGATACTATAGATAGGGTTTAGAAGTTATGAAATGGAACTAGGGTTTTATGACCTCTTCAGGTTTGAAAATCAAATTAGAGTGGTTAGAATCCTTTAAGTAGAAACCAAAAGGCCATATACCTAGGATATGCACATATATGAAATAAAATGAATAGGGTTGAATGTGGATCACAAGTGGAAGTTCACATGCATGCATGACATAGAAGTAGAAACACATGTACATGAATAACAAGCAAAACCAAGTAAGGTGCTTATTGTCGGGCACCCAATATGCAAGTGAATTACAACTAACATACAGAGTGTACAATATTTATTGTCAACCTGGTAAAGTCTTGTATTTCAAGGATAACATGCACAATATATGCTTAAACACGAAATCACTGTAATTGAACAATACTATCCTCTGTTCGGTTATGCTCATCCGAAGAATCTAATTAATATAGTTACCTTCTAAGGAATGCAATCACAACTACCTTCTGCTATGGCTTGGTCTAAGAATGGAAAAAGTCACATCTAAATTACAATTGCAGATAAGGGAAAATCATGTTCACACCACTTAGTGATTAAATCAACTACATAATCTGATTGTCCTAGGAATCCAAGAACATAAATTGAATATTGATCTAGGAATTCAAAATACAGAGATTGAGTTCAACTGTTCTAGGAAATTGAAGTATAGAAATGAAATTTTGTAATCATAAAAATAAGAGACAAGCTGCAAAGATTCATGAAAATGGAAAGTAAAAGATCTAAGGATGAACAGAGCTATTACAGTTACCACATGAATTGCATAAGAAATAATTACCTACTCAGTCGACTGTCACACTATGCCACTACAGGTATCCAAGGAATGCAATCACGACACACTGTAAATCTACACTTGTTACAGCTTCCTATGAATAAATAAAATTAACATAACATCACACAACAAAATAATTGAAAAGAACTAATTTAACTCAGCGATCCCTGTGGAAGGCGGGCCCATCCTTCAACATAGAGATACTAGACGAACACATGTAAAAAACTTCAGATCAGAAGTAACTCCTTGTATTAAAAGACAGAGTCATTACACAATTCCTTCTCACAGCTAATACAATGAATTGATTATATGTTTAGAAACCCCTGGCTCGAAATAGTTCCCCATATTTATACAATGTAAATCATAACATCCCATCCTATTATGGGGCAGACATGAAGATCCTTGATATTCAGGCACCCTAAATGATAACAGCTATTACAAACGTGGAAGGATGGAAAATAGGAAACATAGGAAAACTATTAATCACTCCAGGAGTGACGATATCTTCAGATTATAGCTACACACAAGCAACAACACATTGTTTACCTCCAAGTTTGACACACTCTGTTACAGCTACCTTGACATAGCTTTGTCCAGGATATCGCATTGGAACCGCATTCCTTGGGTAATGATAGGATGGATGGGGATCAACTTAAGCGATGAATACCCATCCTTTTTGTAGCCTGTTCAACCCAATCTTCTTGTAGTCCATATGTCTCAAAATACCTTTATAAACCATCATATGTTAGTGCATTGAGAGATACGAAGCAGTAATCATCACAACCATAAGTATTAATAAAATTAAACAATGACCAATCATACCTTGGTGGTTTGAAGAGTAGAGTGGGGGTAAAACGTTTAATTGGCATGCTCAATGGGGTAGGATAAAACAAGAAGAGGTAATTAAGGGTGGTCAAAGGAGGCCATTTCTAGGCCCAACATCTCCCCCCAACTATCCTATTTCATGTCCTCATGCAACAACCTCCATTAATCTGAATCCAAATCTTGCACTAAGCTCTATTCATGGAGAGAAGAGAAGTTGTAGGGGAACTCATGCATCCCTTCTTTTTCTACGAACCCTCTGTGAGAAATCCAATATCTCCAACATCACTGCTCCTCTGCCTTGGTTAGTTAGAAGTCCACCCTATATGGTTTCTCTGGCCACCAGATGAGGGGAAATTTAAATTTCATACCCAACCAATTAGCCCCACATTCCCTGATACATCCAACATAACCCTCTACCCTGGAAAGTGCCTGTTCAAAATTCCTAAAACAATAGGGGTCTCTGCTCTTGAGTATAGGAGAGGCAACCTGCCATCTGTGCTTACTTCCTTCCAACGTTGCTTGTTGGTGTATATAAATATGGTTGGTACAAGTAGAAATAAATTTCTCCTACAGTTCCATTATGTGTCGAGTCTGGATGGGGCATGAAAGAAAACTCCTATGTCGACCAAGAAGAATACCCGGATTCTGAGGCTCACTTCGAACCCACTAGTTAGCCTTGAGCTTCATTGTGAGAAAAGGTTTGAAAAGACCATTCCCACTAAGCATGATTGCTCACAAAAGAAGAAAAGGCCCTCAAATGAACATCCCCTGAAAAAGGGACAGGATTTGAATGGCTATTCAAAGGGCAAGCCATCTCATGCAAATATAATTCACATAGCAAATTTTGATCTTCAAAATTACTTCTTAAAAATGTTTCCAAAATTTTTGTCGAGGTCGTTATCTCAAATGACCTCCATTCTTTCACAACTCTCAACTTAAACCAAACAAACTGTTCAAAAAGGAAGACAGGGTAAGAAGAAGAAGGTACCCTAGTGCCCAGGAGTTCTTGAGAGAGAGCATACATCTTCTCTTTTTCCTTATGCATAAACTGGAACTTTTTCAACTCCCTTAAATTGCTCTGTAGCTCTTCCTCTCGAAGTCTCTGGGTCATACGTTCTTCTACCCATTTCTCCTCCAGTCTCCTGATAATATTTTTATGCTCAGTAAGGGAAATTATCCCTCCTTGGTATTCCTCCTCCTGGCTCTTCCATTTTATTACCTCCATTCTCAGAATTGAGACTTCTGCTATAAGGTTTAGGATTTCTTCTTTATGATGCTCCTCCTTGTCAGAATCTAGGTCGATGAAGTTTCTAAGGGGATCAATCCACAACTTGTCACCTGATGTGCCACATTGGACACCCTGTAGATCTGAAGCTATCTTGGGGGGTGCTGGTTCTTGTGTGACAGCAACCTTTTCTTGACTCTCTTCAGCAACAACATCCACCACTCTTGGAGATGCTGGTTCTTGTGTAACAGTGTCCTCTTTTTGGGTTTCTCTCGTGGAAATTTTGGAAATTGACTGTGAGGACGTTGGTTCTTGTGGAGCAACTTCCTCCTGAATTTTAATTCCATTTTCTACTTGATTATCAGCTGCTATCTCAACCAGAGGCTGTGAGGTTACTGGTTCTTGTGTGACAGAGCCCTGTTCTTCTTTTTCCTCCTGCTGCTAAGATTGGATGTCTTCTTCAGTATGCAACTGCTCCTCAAGGATTTCAGTATCACCTGAGGATTGTGTTTGAACTTGTTCATCTTCAATCCAATGCATATCAGGAATGACATCCAATTTAGGGTTATTTTCTTGTTGCATTTCAAGAGTCCCTACTGCAATATTCAAGGATTTTGGTTCTTGTGTGACAACATCTTGGCTCACTTCTTCATCTCCCTGATGTTGTGGCTCCTCTTCTATGATTTTTATGTCATGGGACAAATCTAGAGTCGTAATACATAATTCTTTATTAAAATCCAGAGTGCCCTCAATCCCTAGTTCTCCTCCCATCTGGATAGCCACTTGGACAAGCACATTCAGGGATGTTGGTTCTTGTGTGACAGCACCCTATTCAATCCCATCATTGCCTTCCTGTTGTGGTTCCAATTCTATAATTTTTGTGTCATGGGAGGACTCTAGGATCATAGTGCAATCTTCATCCCACAATCAGGAATAGCTTCATCCCTTGGTTCCTCTGTCCCAGAGTTAGTGGCAACTTCAACAAGAATATTTAAAGATGCTGGTTCTTATGTGACAGCATCTTCTTTCTCTACAACTTCCTCTGTTGTAGGTGAAGACTGTTGTGTTGTAAAGGCATGAATTACAATCTTGTGGCCTGCTTCCTTAAATATTTCTCCACAGGTGGGACAGACCACTCTTTCTTCCTCATTGCCAGGCTCGGTAGGATTTGGTCCTTCCAATTGATCCGCAGCCTCCACCAATGTGTGCAGCTTCCTTTCAACCTATTTTCTACATGCTTCTTTCCAATTCTCCAATTCCCTTCTGAGTGTTTGGACTTCCTCTTTCAATAGCCTATTTTAGAATAGAAGTCCTTCAATTTGGGGTTCTTCTTCGACCGACCCTTGTGGGGCATCAATTGGACTGGGTTCAAGAATGGGGAACTCAATTTCTGCTTCTAAGGTTTCCCATCTTTTCCTTACTGCTTTTGCTGCTACAACTGACCTAGTTCTTTTCCTTCTTATTGGTGGAGATATCTTAATTTCATCGTTTCATCTCTTCCTTTTTCTTTGTGGTGCTGGAGTTTCTGGATTCATAGCTGAGGTAGAAGGAATGTTCCCAGTTCCATCATTTTCTTGTTCCTTAGGCTGTTCTTCCTCAATCAAAGTTCCTCCCCACTCGGGTGAGGATTCAATGGTCACTAGCTCAATGTTTTCTTCTATTTCCATGGCTCTGTCATCTTCGGGTTCAATTGCCGCAGCATCTAATGCTGCTCCAATTTCACCCTCTGCTGTCAGAGCTACCCTATTATTTAGTTCTTCCACAGGGTTTTTATGCACATCTTCTCTCAATTGTTATGCTTGTGCCCCTGGTTGATCCTTTGATTTAGTTTCATCTCCCCCCCCAACTATATTGGAGGGGCTCCGATCCTCCTGTTGTGCTTCATGTCCCCCCAACTGTGGATGTACCTGCTCTTCTTCTATTGGGATACTGGGCAAAGGAGCAGGTTCTTGAACTTGACCTGTTCCAAGTTATATTGTGTTGAGCAAGGGTCCTTAAGATGATTAATTTAATGAGGCCATGGTGAGTCAGTGAGGCAAGTGGATGTTTGGAAACTCGAACAAACCCCGCCATATGATACAAATCATTGAGCAAATAATATGGAATTTTTAACAAAACCCTGTGACAGAGATGAGATAGTAAAGGGAGTTAAGAATTATAGATGGTTTGGTACCTACCTTCATAGGTGATATATTTCTTGAGAAACACAATGACTTGATTCCATGGCTGTGGAAATGAATGTAACACTATCCCCCTTTTTGTCGTTTGAACTTGCTCCCCCTCTATTTGAAAGTCATGTACTGCTGCAGTAGTGGGGACTCGATGTCCAAACCAATCCCTTCCCACCTAAGGAATACCAGTAACCTCAGCTATAAGGGATTCAGAAACTTCAATGCGCAATCCCCAAACCTCTGAGTGAGTTTCTATGAGATTCAGAGCAAACTGTAAGGCTGCTTCATAGTGAAATCCATTCAGACGTTCAAAAAATTCCGTCCAACCGGCAACTTGAAAGATAATGAAGACTACAGCGTTTCTCTTGATCTCTCGTGTGTTTGAAGGTTCATAATGAGCTGAAATCTCCATGTTTCTGAATTCAGAATTATTTTGCAACTCAACAGATTACAGACTCTGACAATGGAGGTTACAACACAGAGTATGCATGGAACGATGAGGGGAGAGTTAGGCAAATTTGGAAAGTTTCAGTGTACCGGATTATTTGAAAATTTATTCCAAATTACGAAAGGTGGCGGTTATTAGGTAGCATAATTAGTCTTTACATCGCACGGGTAGAGAGTTAATCAATGCAATAATGGGCATAAAAATGGAGGTACGACTGACATTGTTAAATCATATTGATACTTAATCAAGTGGTTAATCAAAGCCATACCTTCGAAAATGCATGCTGGATGTCCTTCAGAGAATAATAGAATGTGTGGTTTTAGACATTGCGGAAGCCAAACTTGTGCACTGTGCAGTCATTAAATATAATCATGATTACAGAGGTACTGCAATAATTCTTTCCACCGGTGAAGCAAAAACCATCGTGTCAAAATGGTCGAAATTATGAGAAATGTCACATTATGGGTTAGATTGCCAGCATGAGGAATCAGAGCCATATCTAGAGGAGTTGATAGCATGCAAAAATATATGCTAATAACATAGGAGTCATAGCCATAGGTCATAAAGAAATCAAAGCAGAGATGCGGCCTTCAGTGCTAGAAAAATCAGCTAAATATAGTGGAGTTGTAGCTGCCAGAAAAGATGTCACAGCCACCAAAAAATATGTCATAGCTGCTGAAAGAGATGTCATGGCTACTGGAAAAAGGGAAATAAAATGTTAAGCGGATGGAAAGTGACTGCGCTGGAGCAACGGGAAATGGGTTTTATGGTCACAAGTGAAACAGGGTCACAGCATGTGGGAATGGAAGAAGGCAAAGTTTCATGATGCGAAAGCTGCTAGAAATGGTGTTGTAGCCATTGAAAAATGGTGTCCCAGTTGCTGGAAAAGGTGTTGCAGCGGCCGAAAAATGGGTGTCATAGTTGCCAGAAAAGGTGTTGCAGTGGCTAGAAAATGGGTGTCACAGCTGCCAGAAAAGGTGTTGTAGCTGCCGAAAAATGGGTTGCAGCTGCCAAAAAATGGGTTGTAGCTGCTGGAAAATGGGTGTCGCAGCTGCCAGAAAAGGTGTTGTAGCTGCAAGAAAATGGGTGTCGCAGCTGCCGAAAAATGGGTTTCGTAGCTGCAACAAATTTATTTAAGGAAAAATAAAAAAAGTCGTGGTGCGGGAAGGCACAGAAAAATGACTTCCGATTGACATGACCGATCTCACCCTCATCCTTAGGTGCTTCCCTACAAATTTTGGAAAGACAACAGAAAAAAAAAGATCAAGTGCAAAAATAAAAGATAACATAATGAGAAAAAAAACAACAATTATTTATGTACAATGATTCATGCGCAATTTACAATGATTAATTAAAGATTGACGGAGGCAGAGAGAAATTCCTGCCCTTGTGCTAGTTGGTAATCTGGATCAGCGGCAATTTGTGAGATAAATGCATCCTTTGAAATTGGTTTACGATACAGTTGCAGCCTATGACCATTAGCAAATGATGGTACGCAGTTTTCATCAATAGTTACCAGGCGGACTATGCCATTATCAAATACCCTATCTACTAGGTATGGGCCCAGCCATCTTATGCATAATTTTCCCTTGAAATCTCTTTTGAATCTGGAATCGTATAATAGTGCCCAGTCTCCCTTACAAAAGACATTCTTTTTAATGAATCAGTGAAGCCAATTGGATCTCTGTTGTTGGATTAACACTGTATAGTCCACTGTAGCTAGCCGATTCTCTTCCAGTTCATTCAATTGATTCAATCTTCTTTTCTGGGCTTCAGTTATATCCAGGTTTACTTTGATGGCCGTCTTCAGGGTCTTGATTTCAAATTCAATTGGGAAGATGGCAATTTTTCCATACACTAAATCGTAAGGAGAGAAACCTATGGTTTTAAGCCAAGTGGTGCGATATGCCCATAGTGCTTCTTGAAGCCTGTCAGCCCAATCTCTACAATGGCTCTTAACTCTCTTGGTAAGGATGGATTCAATAACTTTATTAGTGCTTCCCACCTGGCCATTGGCTTGGGGATGGTAAGGTGAAGCCACCCTATTCTGAACATGATACTTTCGTAGCAGAGCTTCAAATTGATGCGACATAAACTGTGGTCCCCCATCAGTAACTACTTTCTTAAGTACCCCAAAATGGGTAAAGATTTCACTGTATAGAAAGTCAATCATAGCCTGGTCGTTAGCCTTCGCCAGAGCTACAACTTCTACCCATTTGTTCATATAATCAGTATAGACCAAGATGTAAGCTTTCTATTTGGAATGAGGGCTGATAGGGCCAATGAAATCTAGAGCCCATCTATCAAATGGTTCAATTACTGATTGAAGTTGTAGAGGAATTTGATCTAATTTGTTGGGTTGATGCATCCTTTGGCAGCTATCACAGGACTGAACATATCTTTTTGCATCCCTGAAAAGAGTTGGCCAATAGTAGCCCATCCTCAGCGCTTTGTGTCCCATCCTTCTATCTACAAAGTGTCCCCCATAACGTTCATCATGGCAGGCCTTCAGTATATGAAAGATTTCATCTTCCCTTACACATCTTCTAATTTCAAGATCAGGACCTGTGTAAAAGAGATGACCATTTACCCAACAATACCTATCACTTTGCTGGATGATTTTTCTCTTTTCTCTTTTAGACATATGTTCAGAAAGCTTTCCTACAACCAAGTAATTAGCGACATCTGCATACGAAGGGGAATGAGCTGAAACTGTGAATAAATGTTCATCTAGAAAAGAGTCCACAACAGGAAAATTATCATCACTATTAGTGAAACGAGATAAAAATTCAGCGACAACATTTTATTTTCCAGTTTTATCTATGATGGTAATATCGAATTACTATAATAATAAGAGCCATATAGTCACTCTGGAATTAGTGATGGGTTTGTTCATTAGATATTTAATGGCAGAGTGGTCAATGTGCACAAATGTAGGATACCTAGTAATGTAGTGTCACAATTTGTTAATGGAGTAGACAATAGCTAAGAATTCCTTCTTGGTGACAGTATAATTAAGTTCAGCAGGGGCTAAGTTCTTACTAATATAATAAATTGCATAAGGTACTTGACCATCCTGCTGTCCTAAAACTACTCCAATAGCGATATCAGAAGGATCTGAAGAAATGTGAAAGGGTAGGGTCCATTTGGGCCCTCTTAAGATAGGATCCGTGGACAGCTTCTCCTTAAGCTTAACAAACGTTGTCTGGCATGCTTCACTCCAAACAAACTACACATCCTTCATTAATAATGAAAGCAAAGGAGAAGCAAGTTTGGAAAAATTTTCTATAAATCTTCGGTAGTATCCAGCATGTCCCAGAAAACTTCGCACCTCTTTTTGAGTTGTAGGAGTAGGTATATTTTTTATGACCTTGATTTTGGAGGGGTCCACCTGAATGCCATCAACAGAGATGAAGTGCCCCAATACTACTCCTTCACTCATCATCATATGGCACTTTTCAATGCTTAAAGAGAGTTGGGTCTGTTCATAGCGAGTTAAAACGTTTTTCAAATTTTCTAATGCTTCTTCAAAATCCTTGCCATATGGAGTGAAATCATCCATAAAAATTTCCATACTGTCATTAACTAATTCAGAAAATATGCTGATTACAGCTCTTTGAAATGTTGCTGGTGCATTACATTAACCAAAGGGAAGCACTATGTACGCAAACGTTCCCCATGGACAAGTGAAGGTAGTTTCATCTTGGTCTTCAGGAGCAATCTGAATTTGATTGTACCCGCTAAACCCATCCAGGAAGGAGAAGAACTTCTTCTCTGATAGGGTGTTGAGTACTTGATCAATAAAGGGAAAGGGAAAGTGGTCTTTTTGTGTGGCTTTGTTCAGCTCCCTATAGTCTACACAGACTCTCCATTTACCATTTTACTTGGGTACAATTATGAGCGGGGAGACCCACTCGTTGTCTGAAATAGGATATATAAATATTGCTTCCAAGAGTTTCTAAATTTCTTCCTTCACTATGTCCCTAAGATTGTGGTTCATTTGTCATTGAGGCTGACACATAGGCTAGGAGTTAGTTTTAATATAAATATGATAGGTGCATAGGTTAGAGGGAATGCCCCTCATGTCTATATACTCCCAGGTGAATGCCCCCTTGTGTTCTTTCAAGAGACTGATCAGGTGCTTCTCTTCATCTAAGGAGAGGCTAGGGTTAATATTCAAGGTTTTTCTAGACTCTACCTTAATGGGAATACTTTTCAAATTTTTTAATACTGGGATTATGTGTGTGTCACTGACTAGTGCTTCTTATGTGATATTTTCTTGTACTTACTTACCCAGAGTAATGTTCAGGATTTGATAAACTTATTTATTGACTGAGGTGGGTTCATTGATGAAGTTATTAATGGCATCATCTTTGGTTTCATATTTAAATGTTAAGGCTTTCCCTATAGTTAATAATGGCTGAACGCCCTCCTCTTCCTCTGGCTCCATCCAAAAAGAAGTTTCAGATTCTAGACTCAACTGAGCTGGAGGATAGAGAGTGAGGTTCTTAGTCTCGGTGCCATCGGATATGGTCATAGACCCAGATCGACAGCTGATGCAAGCATCAGCTGTGGCCAACCAAGGATTTCCCAATATCAATGGGTGTCGTCCCAGCTGTGACTTAGGCTGTAAAACCAAGAAGTCAGCAGGATACTCCCATGAGTCAACTGAGATGATGGGATCATCTAGAATTCCTTCAGGTTTAATGGTGGATCTATCTGCCAGTTCTAAAACAGTGGGGGTAAGCCTAAGATTAGTGAGCCCAATTTTTCTTACAGTCTCAATTGTCATGACATTAATCATTGCTCCTAAATCTACTAGTACGTTGGGTATCTGTGTATGCCCGATATGCACAGTGACAGTGGGATTCCCACGGTCATCATACTTGGCCAATATGGTTTTTCCTGTTATTAATGCAGATAATATCCCTATGACATGGACAGTGGGAGGATCTCTGGGCTTCCTCCCTAGTTTCTTTGTGCATAGGTCCCGAATAGTTCTAGCATAGATAGGTACATCGTGAAGAGCTTGAAGGAGGGGGATTTTAACATAAAGATTCTTTAACTCTCCTAAGAGGTTAAACTGAGGTTGTCCCCCTGTCCTTGGTAGCATTAATCTCTTAGGATACAGTGGTTTCCTAATCAGCTGGGTAGGCTGCGTATCGCTGGATTTATCATTTTGTGTTTCAGTCATCCCATTTGTGGGATGATAAGCATCTTCAATAATGGGGGTTGTATCAGATAGATGTTGTGGATTCACCCCTTCTTCATGTACAGAGGGTGGAACATCTTCTATGATCATAGGCTCTACTATTTTCTGTGACCATAAATGAATATCGTTGCATGACAGAGGAGAAAGGGAGTAGGCAGGCATGTTGACAGTCTCAAATTGATGAACTGTTTTATTGTTTGGGTTAGTATTAGGTTGAGCAGGCAGCTGAGGTCATATCAGTACATTAGGAGCAGAATTGTTCTGCAACTGCAGCTGCGACTGCTAAAGAGGGTATTGAGGATATTGAGGAGGATATGGTGGCTATTGATGTGGAGGTCGTTGAGGAAATTGGTTCCCTGGATGGAAATTCCTCCACCTAGGAGACCAAGAAGTAGGTTGGTGTGGTGGTTGTGTCCAGGGATTCCATGAGTTATAATTTTGTATTGAAAGTTGAGAAGGGTTCCACTGAGAATAAGTTGAATGGAATTGTGTATTCACATTTTTCATATTATTCCAATTGCTCATATTATTCAAAAATGGAAACAAGTCCGGGGTCATACCTTGGTTTCGAGGTTGCCAAGGTTTATTCTGTGCAATGAGGTAGGCCGATTCCACCTCTGGAGTTGATGCCTGCAGAACAGACTTCACTTGGGTAAGTGAGGGGAATTCTTTCATGCCATGGTTGAGCTCACACAACTAACACACCTCTACCTTGTCAAGCAGGCACTCCCTCAGAGGATGGTTCTTTCTACATTGAGGGCAGAACACACCTAGTGTGAAGTCCTCTACTGCCTATTTTTGCTTTGCCTTCAGTACGTCGATTTTTGAGGAGATAGAGCTCATCATTTCTGTTTTAAAATTTTCAAGGAGGTTTCCTATCTCTGCATGGGTGGCTCCTCCATTAGATGACTTTTGAGTTCTGTCGAAGACACCGCATTCTATATTATCCCGTTTATCCCACCTGTTATTCCTGGAAGATCCCCTGGAGTACCTTTTACATAATTCCACAATCTTCTCAAGATATTCCTTGGAGATATGAGGGCAGAACACACCTAATGGATGGTTCTTTCTACATTGAGGGCAGAACACACCTAGTGTGAAGTCCTCTACTTCCTATTTTTGCTTTGCCTTTAGGACGTCAATTTCAGAGGAGATAGAGCTCATCATTTCTGTTTTAAAATTTTCAAGGAGGTTGCCTATCTCTGCACGAGTGGCTCCTCCATTATATGACTTCTGAGTTTTGTCGAAGACATCGCATTCTAGCTTATCCCGTTTATCCCACCTGTTATTCCTGGAAGGTCCCTTGGAGTACCTTTTACATAATTCCACAATCTTCTCAAAAGATTCCTTGGAGATATCCCCCTTTCCTTATAGGTTTAATATATCTAGGAAATCATCCCTAATCCCACGAATCAAGATTTTCTTGAGCACATATAACCCCATGTTTGTTTGTCCAGCTCTTTCCACATTGTGTAGGAGTCTTTCTACAAAATCTTCCAGACTCTCATCTTCCTTCTGCACCATTTTGAACAATTCTTCTCTTCTATATTTGGTGTTTCAATATTCATGATATTTCTCTAGGAACGCCTATTTCATCCTATCCCAATTAGTGACAGTTCCACCTCCTAGGCTCATGAACTAGCGTAATGCATTGTCTTTCAGAGTGGTAGGGAAGAGTTTCAGCTTTTGTGCATCAACGACGTAGTCATAGCTGCGACAGAGGATATCAAACTGGAAAAGAAATTCATCTGGGCCCTCTGCCAGTTTTCCATGGAAGCGAGGCAACACCGATGGTGATATATTTTTCATAGCGGCTATCCCTTCTGGCTATTGAATCGGGAATTGAAGTGTAGCCACCGCTCCTTCAGGTAGGGAATGCTTTTCATGATTATTATTTTCCCCCATTGCCTCTTCCTCATCAAATTCATGTCTGTTACTCATTCCTTCTTCTATTTTCTCTTCTTTATTTCTTTCTTCATTTGTTCCTTCGTTCCTCTCCTCGTTCTTTTCTTCATTCTTTTGTTCGTTCTTCTCCTCATTCTTTTCTTAGTTCTTCCACTGATCAAAAATCTTCTGGTGGAACTGTGTCCACTCTTCTTCAGTTACAACCTTCCTGTAAATGTGGTAGATCAGGCTTCTACTAGCAGGTCCGGTTGTACCATCTTTGTCCTCTCATGCAGGGATATTTGAGGAAGTTGCAGCTGCTCATGTGTTCTCCACTATGGACCCTGACGTTGGCACCCCAGGATCGGTAGGGATTATTTTGATAGGCGTTTCTTGATAGCAATCCCTGGTGGATGAATCAGTTTTGTCAACAAGATCATTAATGAATGTCCTTCTACCCAATTGTGGACCTCGACCATGACCCAAACCACTTGCACTATTAGTATTTTGTGGGGTTTTGGGAGTCAAAAGATGATCACGCTTTACCCTTCTTCTATTCATGCAACCAAAATCATTACAATGAATAATAGAAAATATTGAATAGAAACAATTACAGGATGTAACCAATGATGGTGTTTAATATTTATCCTTCCCCGACAAGGGCGCCCAAATGTTGGGCACCCAATATGCAAGTGAATTACAACTAACATATAGAGTGTACAATGTTTATTTTCAACCCAGGAAAGTCTTGTCTTTCAAGGATAGCATGCACAGTATATTCTTAAACATGAAATCAATGTAATTGAACAATACTATCCTCTGTTCGGCTATGCTCATCCCAAGAATCTAATTAATCTAGTTACCTTCTAAGGAATGCAATCACAATTACCTTCTGCTATGGCTTGGTCTAAGAATGGAAAAAATCACATAACACGTATTTCATTAAATTTGGAAATATTTTATTACAAGAACAATGCCAGAATTGAGTTTTTTTGTTATTTTGTAATTCTAGATCCACTGTTTAATTCCAAATTTAATGAAATATGTGTTACATCTAAATTACAATTGCAGATAAGGGAAAATCCTATTCACACCACTTAGTGATTAAATCAACTACCTAATCTGATTGTCCTAGGAATCCAAAAACATAAATTGAATATTGATCTAGGAATTCAAAATACACATATTGAGTTCAGCTGTTCTAGGAAATTGAAGTATAGGAATGAAACGCTGTAATCATAAAAATAAGAGACGAGATGCAAAGTTTCATGGAAATGACAACTAAAAGATCTAAGGATGAACAAAGCTGTTACAGTTACCACATAAATTGGATAAGAAATAATTACCTACTCAGTCGACTATCACACTATGCCACTACAGGTATCCAAGGAATGCAATCACGACACACTGTAAATCCACACTTGTTACAACTTCCTACGAAGAAATAAAATTAACATAACATCACACAACAAAATAATTGAAAAGACCTAATTTAACTCAGTGATCCCTGTGGAAGGTGGGCCCAGCCTTTAGACAGAGATGCTGGCTGAACACATGTAAAAACCTTTAGATCAAAAGAAACTCCTTGTATTAAAAGACAGAGTGATTACACAATTCCTCCTCACAACTAATACAATGAATTTATTATATGTTCATCAACCCCTGGCTTGAAACAGTTCCCCATATTTATACAATGTAAATCATAACATCCTATCCTATTATGGGGTAGCCATGAAGATTCCTGATCTTCAGGAGCCCTAAATGACAACAACTATTACAAACGTGGCAGGATGGAAAATAGGAAACATAGGAAAATTGTTAATCTCCCCAGGAGTGATGATATATTCAGATTATAGATACACACAAGCAGCAATGCATTGTTGACCTCCAATTCCGACGCATTCTATTATAGCTACCTTGACACAGCTTTGTCTGGGATATCACACTGAAACCACATTCCTTGGGTAATGATAGGATGGATGGGGATCATCTTGAGCGATGAATACCCATCCTTTTCGTAGCTTGTTCAGCCCAATCTTCCTGCAGTCCATATGTCTCAAAATACCTTTATAAACCATCATATGTGAGTGCACTGAGAGATACGAAGCCTTAATTATTACAAGCATAAGTATTAATAAAATAAAACAATGACCAATCATACCTTGGTGGTTTGAAGAGTAGAGTGGGGGTAAAACATTTAATTGGCATGCTCATTTGGGTAGGATAGAACAAGAAGAGGTAATTAAGGGTGGTCAAAAGAGGCCATTTCTGGGCCCAACACTTATGACCTCTTTAGGTTTATATCAATAGATTGGTTTTATGACCTATTTACAAGTTATGAGATGGAACTAGGGTCTTATGATCTCTTTACAAGTTATGATATGGAACTAGAAACACATGTACATGTACAATTTGAAAACCAACTAGTGTTTCATGAACTACAAATTGCATGTTATAACTAGGGTTAAGAGGTTATGAGATGGAACTAGGGTTTCATGACCATATACCTAGGCTATGCTCATACATGTATCAAAATGAATAGGGAAAAATTAAGATACTTATGTTAAAAATTTAATCCCATTGTTGAATTGAAATCATGAGTATAGAGTTCAAATTTGTATGTGTTTTGTAGCAAGTTTCAAGCACCAATGTATGATATTTGATGGACTTATGATTTAACCTTTATGTCCAATCAATGCACCTTCATAATAAGCAATAAGAATTTTAACAAACTTCAGATGTTATGGTATGGTACGGTATGTTAATATGTTATGGTATGTTAGTATTGTAGGGTATGGTATGGTATGTTAGTATGGTATGGTATGGTATGGTATTATTGTAGGGTATGGTGTGGCATGTTAGTATGGTATGGTATGTTAGTATAGTATGGTATGGCATGATGGTATGATGTTATGATGTTAGTGTTATGATGTAGTTTATGGTGTGGTTATGATGTTAAAGTGTTGATGATAGCAATAATGTTAAAAAGTTGATGATAGTTGAATTTAGGTAGTTGTATGGTATGGTTATGGTTATGGTGTCTAGTGATTATCTCCCATGACTTACTTAATGGTTACTTGATCTTAGTTAGATGAGTCATAAATTATTCCTTGCAGTATTGGAAATCTTCAAATAGTTAGTATGATATGTCACGATAAGGTCTATAATATCATAAGATCACATAGGTGAACCACACATTATCATTTTAACTAAACACATATTTAACGAAAGAGATAGGTAAACATATATGAACAGCATATAATAAACATCATGTTCCAAAAATAAATTCAACCATATGTATAAATTTTAACCTTTATTTATATTATATACATACAAATAATGTTACAAAAATTGGCATGCCACATGGCCATATTACAAAATAGTGGATCAAAATGTACATCTTTGTGTATACAAACAAAATGTTACATGTATGTATCCCCCCTATACATTTATTTTATTTATCCCCCCTTTCACTTCCACTGTCAATGTCTGATGAGAATTCTATCTTTCTTTTCTGGCTGCTTAGTGGTGATCCCCAACGTTGAACAAGAGGGACAAATCTCATTTGCGGAGACTATAGACAAACCAAAATTTGTAAGTTACTTTACCAACCTATAAAATTATATGTACATTTGTTCAAATTTCAAATAAATATAACATTTTTACGTATTGTATGCGAGTAATCTATGGTGGGTCATGGTGTCTCACTAGCAGCGACCCCGATTGGGTGCTCTTCAAGCACCACTTGCTTAGTCTCAAGCTGCATAAAAAATTATATATGTCAATGTCAAAAAATCAATGGGTGCACAAAAAACATACTTGCATGTACAAATAAAACTATACTACATGGAGGGACAATGACTTTTTCAAAGAAAGTGAAACATACATGTACATTGGGGGGGGGTTAGCGGTGACCCCGATTGGGTACTCTTCAAGCGCCACTTGCTCACTATAAATCTACATAAAAATATATATATATATTTTCAATGCCAACATATCAATGGGGGAAACAAGCACTAGTAGAAAATGAGAAATTATTGACTAAAAAAATGACTAAAATCGGGCTATAAACGACTATTTTCAAGTCGGTGACTAATAGTAGCAAATTTCCACTATCTTTTAGCTAGTCCTATTTCACTAGTCATTAATAACTTGAATTAGTAGTCATTGATTTAGTCATTGATAGTCAATGATTTAGTCATTGAGTTAGTCATTGTTTTACGCATTGATAGTTAATGATTTAGTCACTGAGTTAGTCATTGATTTAGTCGATGATTTAGTCACTGATTGCAACCATTAATGACCAAATATACGACTAAATAAACTACTATATGTTAACATATTAATGACTAAGATAAATACGACTAAGATACGAGAATCTAGCTACTAATAGTCGTATATATGTGAATTTAGTCATTTTTGTAGTCACAAATTTATGATAGGGCATGGAGGAATCGAACCACCAACCTCCTGCCTATAATTAGGCAGGCACTCTACCATTGAGCTAGAACCCTTTAAGAAGTTGTTATTTCTTGACAATGATGATATTCAAACAAATTTATGATAGATATCAATCTACAAACTACATAATTATTACTATTATAACTTACCAGTAGCTAGTATTTATGATAAACTAATTCCTTAGAGCTATGTACAATTTTCCCTGTAACTAAAGCTAATAAAAATACTACAAATACTCTTACCAAAGAGATTTAGTGAAGAGTACCTCTTCCCATTCTTCATCACTATCATTCTCATAGTCCAAAGAAGAGTCCTTCCTGAAAGGATTTCGAAGCCCAATGCCATCATTGCATCAAAAACAAAGAGTCAGAAACAAAAATTTCCCTCTTGTCTACTGCAATATTAAGAATCCATGACCTTCAAGGTGTTTCAGATTTTCCTCATCATGGGCTATCAAAATTAAAACACAACCTGTTGCTTTGATAATTAATAATCTTAAAATTATGCAAAGTATATTCACCTTTTATTCGAGAAGGTTCCATAATAAGCAGGTCTATAGTTGTGATCAAATTGCAAAAGGTTTCTTCTCTTATTGTGAAGCCTATTTCATTGTGAAGCCTATTTTAGCTTTAAATCAAGTGATAAACATTCTAAGAGCCAGGCATATTTAGAAACTTATTGCTAATGGAGACTCAACGATTATCATTTACAAAATTAGAGAATTGACTCCCTATGCATCGTAATGTCTTGCAAAAATGATCTCTAGACCTAGAATTCAAAGAATTGCAAGTATTTTGACTAGGGGAATTGCAAGTATTGCAAGTATTTAGCATTGAATCATTTACTGTTTCAAAGGTACCTTTTTGTATGGAGGAGTTATTCTTTGTGAATCATTATTCCTTGGCTATAAGGGCACCTAATAGTGGATTCAATAATGAAAGAGTCATGTTGAAAATATAAAGAGAAATACCCTACTCCTACAACATTGCGTATTTAAAGAAACCTTTAAAGGGTTGTATATTTGGCTTCTAGGTGATGATACTAGTTATTTGAAAGGAAGGACAACTGGTTAAGCATGAATTCAACTTGAAAAACTTGCAAACTACTAGGTATAACAAAATATATATCAGCTATGTCTTGAGATGTACAAGATATTAAACAGATTCCATGATGATTGGACAACATTTCACATAGAGAAATAACCATTGATAAGAACTAAACTTTCCTTAGAATGTATGGTCACCTAAAATAAGACTACACTAAAATTTAGATTCTAGTAAGCTTTTGAGATTGACTAAACCTATCGAAAAGGTTGGAGAGACTGGTATTCTACAGTGTTCTTATAATGTACAGTTGCATAAAGGCGTATTATTATCAAGATTTATGACTTTCAAAATGAAGGAATTTACTTAACCATGAAATGCACATTTATGATGAAGCAAGGAAAATCATGATGAGGTTCATATTCCCCATTTGAACTGCCTACAAGAAACTATTTCTTCGTAAGGGTAATAAAGCATGTCTCCATCCTGCTTGAGTGGAATGTGAAAGTGCCCTGCCTTGATTATCTGATTATGAATTAGTTTTAAGTTCCAATTCCCTTAAGGCCCTATGGCATGTTTACATCTTCCACTCTAACTCCCCACATGGGATGCGTTGCTTCTTCAATGGAATATAAGAGCCTCACTAAGACCTGGGTCTCGTATTTTGGTGTGGAGTTATATTTAGAAGTACAAAGTTCAAGGTTCATGAAGAATTGTTCAAAACCTACCATTAGTAAAACATTATAACATAGGGTATGTTTATGTGGGAGGATAGAGGCAGGGTAGGGCAGATGGTAAGAGTAAGAGAGGGTCTGACTTAGCTAATTTAAAGAAAAAAAATCTAAATCTTGGCTGAATTAGAGATTGAATAGTCTCTTAGTAAAGGGTAATGTGTTGGTGAGTGAGTGTAGCGCTAAGGCCTTATATTTCTTTTCTCTTAGGCACCGATTTTGGAAAGTGATGCTAAGAAGTCCCCAAGATGGCCAAGGGATATCTGACAATCCTACATGACATTGGTAATGTCTCGGTGCAACTTAGGGACATCCCTTGTGCAGTGTTAGATATTAAAAGATAGGCTCATCTGAAAATGGTTATCTCTTGTATTTAGATCCATAAAAATAACTCTATATCCATAGATAACAAACTTGGAAAAATAAAAAGGCTTAAAATGGCTCGATAAAAGGAAACAAAAGTTGTAAATGCCATATTAGCAAGAGGTAAAACACAATTATTAAAAGAAAATTACTAATATCCAACCACAAAAAAAGACAAAACTCACCCTTGGCCTCTGAAGGAACCAAAAATGTACTTCCCTCTGAAGTACTCTGAAATCCTTTCACCTTTGGGCCAGAAGCATTATTAGATATTCCATTAATATTGAATAGTTCATGTCCATTTGTGCTTTCCAAAACATCTTGTCCATTTGCCCACCCTCTCTGCAATTGCCTAGACGATGCCAAATTAGGAGTGGAATAATAACTTGATATTTCTATAGAACCTTTTGAGCTTGCAAATAAAAATCTTGACTGCTTTCTATTCTAAGAATTCTGTGAACTTGATATTTCCTTTGACATCCCATTGCATTTATCAGTCTCAATAAGGAGTAAATTTGCTAAATTGTGAGGACTATTTAATACACTATCATCTGAATAACAATTCAAAGACAATATGTTTGAAATTATACTGTTTTCTCCAACATCTGAGCCATTCATATAAACTTCTAGAAGGATATTACACACCAGATTCTCCAAGCATTCTAGCTTTCCAGAACTGGCATTAGAATCTCTAGCAATTTCTACTTTCTTGGGAATTTGAAAATCAGTACTTGTACTTCTATCGGTTGTATCTAACATAGACTCATTTTCAAAATTTTGGATAGAGCTTGAACTAGTATTTCCAGCTTCTGAAACTGATCTTTCCTCTAACATAGGCTCATTTTCACAATTTTGGATAGAACCTACACTGGTATTTTCAGCAGCCCAAACTAATCTTTCCTCTGCTTTATGATCAGTAACTCCAAAGCTATCACCGTCACCATTAAGGGTGCAAGTATTTACATACTTTTGATGAATAGAACAATCTTTAGAGCTATAATCATCCACTAAAAATTGAATTTTTTCATAGTAGGAGCTTCACAACTATTTGTCTGTCATATGGATTTTTAGGCTGTTTTTTACAGGTATTAAAGATAATTGACCAGTAATTTTGAAACTAAATAAACATAACTAGTCATTGAAGAATATTATCAAATATTACAGAATTAGATATCATTCAAGTATTTAAGTAGCTAGGTTGATACAATAAATAAAACTATATACTAAATAAACCATATATAACATATATACATGACCTATGAATTTGGAAAAAATCACGTACTTAGCATTATTATCCATTGTACAAGCTACCAACGAATTCAATCACAACTCATTTTTGGCTTACCTCTCCATCTGATCTCAAAACCATTGTATGATACATTGCTGCAGAGACTACCACAAGCCATTGACCTTTCAAAGACTCAACTGCACAGGGAACATAATTCGATGCAGAATTGGAAGTGCCATAACCAAGTTGACTTTCCCTGTTGCATCCCCATGTATAGACTTCTCCAAACTCAACTACTGATGTACTATGCTTATTAGCTACTGCCACTGCAATGAGTCTTGTCTTGAGAGAACTAACCCTACGAGGTGTTGCTTGCATATCAACTGAGGTATATCCAAGTTGACTGTCTGAAACAACAAGAAGAAAAATAAATAAACCATGGATTTATTTATCAACTTGCAAATGAGAATTCCTACAATCTCAAACAAATAAACCATGACTCAATTCATTAATGTGAAAATGAAGTCCTCCACTATGTATATCCAGAAGTCCTCAAAAATCAATAACAAACATGTGCAGAATAATGCAATCACCTCGCTCTTAGAGCAAAATAATCCTCATGACCAAAGTCAAAAGATATACACAAAATGGCAAATCAGAACACTTGAGCTTCTCAATCACAAGAAGATTTTAAAACAAATGTTTTAACCCTTTTCAGCTTGATTGAGCTTTTCTAGAAAATATACTTAGCACATGCATATGATACAAACTGAAATAGAATATTTCAAATTATAGATAGCACAAATTCATGGTCCAGTAAGCTCAAAACAAGAAACAAACAAACAAAAGTGTTAAGAAATAACTTAGTCTCATAATATAGGCAACAAGGTCCATCTTAAGGAGAGAATAAAAATATGAATCTAGATCATGATGTCACTTACCTCGGTTTGATCCCCAAGTAAACACCTCCTCTCCAACAGTTGCAACAATAGAATGGTGCTTTGTTGTGCCATCTAATACAACACACTGTTGTCCAAATCAACTAAATACTTGATGAGGGGTAATCACAACAGCTTGACCACTACAATTTCACACTTCTAATAAATTTGCTTATCTAGCAATACAATCTGCCTAACATAAATACCTATGCAATTGGTGGTTCCCTCATTTATCTATAGGGTGACTACTGCCATGGATGTGGGTGTAGCAGTGAAGATGCCTCTAGGAGAAGCACGACAACTGCTATCACACACAATTCTTTGTTTGAGGGTACATGCATGCTTTCACCCTACAGGTTGAGGGTGGAAATGAGTCATACGCAACATTTTCCAGCTTTAGGGGTGGAAATGAGTGTATGATAATATTTAAAATTTTAAAATAAATGAGCCATACCTCAAAAAGTTTCCCATTTTGAGTTGTCCTTGTTAATGTGCAATTCATGCTTATTAGAGCTTCTGCAATTTTTCTCAATCATTGTAAAAAACTATCACTAAATATGGAAACATTGCATTTAGTTTATATAGTTTTCTTAAGTTTTTAATAGCTGGCAATACAACTGTGTTTCAAGCTTATGAGGTTCATTTGCTTTTTTTGATAATGGCATTGTTCTTAGTAGCATTTATAATTTTCATCTTTTCATGTAAAGATATGTATCTGTGTTAGCTTTTCTTTCACCATCATTATATGTCTGACTTATTCTCCTTCGTAATGCTAAGTTTAGTACTTTCCAAGTAGGATCTTCTCCTAGAATCCTCAACACTGTTTACTTATGTGCTACTGTTACAGTGGATGAATTAATTTGAATATGAAGCTTTCTTTTGCATATGTCATTATACAATTCAAGAGTGCAACCTTTACATAATATAGTCACATTGCAATAATACACACACACATACAGAAAGACTACAATGGATGTGTTTATTTGTAGATAAATTTTCGTTATGCACATTTCATTATACAGGTTGATGATTGCTCTGTTTTAGTACCACCTTTTCATTTCTTGCAATTGCACCTAGAGAAGCGAAGCACTTTAAATCTCAGGGTTGGGGGAAGTATCTTCATTACTTTGTGTATAAGTGTCTGTCTTTGCATGTGTGTTTTTCTGTTTGTCTTCATGTGTGTGTAATGCAAAAAAGAGGATAACTATTTATTGCCTAGAGGTTTGCACCTTGAGTTTTGATCACTCTTGGTGCTTAATAGATCCAGAGTTGATATGGATCTATTTCAGTATAAGCTCAATGTAGTTTATTGCTACACAAAAGTGCTACTGAGATGTGGACACAAGGGTCACTTCATAAATGAAACATCAAAATATTTTCTAGCTTGCTTTTTGCTGGCATGCATTATCCATTAGGTTTCAAAGTAATTTTTCCTATTCATGGGCTACTGGTACTAAACTGTTCTTTCTTTATTCAGATAATGAGAGAGTTGCTAGAATACAAGGGCATTGATCTAAATGCTCTGAATAAGTTAAAAGAAACAACACTTGATGTAGCAGAAAAATCACATTTTATGGAAGTTGCACCAAAAATCAAGAGTGCATTGAAAGAAGTTGGTGCTGAAAATGGAAAACATATAAGCCAACCTAAAGAAGGAAGAGAGCTGAAACAAACTATTAGTGACATAAAGCATGATTTGCATACATAACTTGTGCAGATTAAAAAAACACAGAGACGAGTTACTAGAATTGTAAATGAAATATATGATTTTAAGTAAGAGGGAATCAGAAATACAGTCAACTCTGTGATGGTTGTTGCAGTTCTTATTGCAACAATAGCCTTTGCATCTATTTACACTGCCTGGTAACTATGCAGGGCCACAAAATCTGTCAAAACTAGGCCTATCTCTAGGACAATCTATGATAGCTAAGAAGGTGGCATTCCAATTTTTTTTCATTTTTGACTCTGTTGGACTGTTCATATCTCTTGTAGTAGTGGTTGTTCAGGTATCACTAGTTGCATGGGAAAGAAAGGCTCGAAGTAAAGTAATTTTTGTATTTAACTAGCTCATGTTGATGTCTTGTATGTGCATTTCAATGGCTTTTATTGCACTGTCCTTCATTGTTGTTAGTCGCCATGTTCTGTGGATTGCAATTACTGTAACTATAATTGGCAAATCCATAATTTTGGGGACATTAGATACCATGTGAAACTTTGCACATAGAAATTGATTTGGAAGAAGTCATTATGGAAGGAAGATCAGAAGGTCATCCTGGAGTAGGTCTTACTCTTGGTCAGTCATGGCAGATCTATCGAATTCAGATATCGAACTCTAGAATATATATGTAATCTAATTCCTTTAAGCTGCATTTTATTATTTTGGGGTCTCTGGCTAATCGAACTTATCCAAGTTAGGTTCATAATTTCATTAGGTATGCTGCCAGCATTGGCAAAGTATATGTCACTCAGTCCTGCTAGTGGTGAGGCCATCTTACTTTGCAAGTTGATATTACAGTTGACTAATCAAATGTTGGAGAATACAGTTATTTAGGGTTCCTACAAGTTGCATCAAGATCTCTGAAAGTCCATTTATTCATCATCACTTTGATTACATTGATATCTAGTACCATTTCATCAAGAACATATTTCATAAGGGTGCAGTGAACCTATAGTATGTTCCTTCAAATGTGCAGGTCATAGACATTTTGACAAAGCCCATAGATAAGGGGGAGTTTTAGATGTTAAAAGAGTGACTGGGCTTGGTGGAGAACACCTTAGAGTTGCTTGTATATGTATCTAAGGAAATAAAATGCATATATCACACATAAGCATTAAAGTTGGATGTATACGTATCTGAGGAAATACAATGCATGTATTACACACAAGCATTAGCATTGCTTGTACATTTTGTAATCTGTGGCATGTTTCGATTGTTTTATAAATCATAACATTGATTCAGACTCCATAGAAAGCCTATAGACCAAATAAAATTTGGAAAATGAGGCCATGCTACTGTTACGTGAATTCAAATTTTAAAAAATATTGTTTTTGTACACTAATTAGCATATAGAAGATTAACAAAAAAATGTTCTTACATGCAATGGTAATCTTGTAAAGTCATAAAATTCAAGGTATGCAGCATAACAAGTATGAATTCTAATTTTATACCATCAATTTTAGTTCTTTATTGGACCCTAAGTTTCATCAACATTTCAGATTCTACACAAAACTCCCTTGGTTGTTGTGCAAATATCTCAGAGTCTTAGATAAGTTAGGAGTTGGAATCATTACTAAGTTGCTTAGATAAGTTAGGAGTTGGAATTTTTACTAAGTAAATTCTTGACCAAAGGGCCAAGAGTTCCAATGCCATGGCTTTGTCTTCTAAAACTTAGAAGAAATATTTTTTGAATGTTTGTATTGACAGGGGACAATTTAATGATACTAATATCATATGTTATGTACACGTATTCAATGTAAAGCAATGGGAGAATGCCAAGGTAGAAATATTCAATTTTGGATGTGCAATAAATAGTGGAGATAGTTGGTGGGTGGCAATAAAGTATAAACTGAAAAAATGGAATATTTTAGTATTTTTTCAAGTTTGCCATATTTTCTGATATTCTCCCTGATATTTTCATTAAGTTTCTTTTTCAGACCATTTCTGATATATTCAATGGCACGATATTTGTAATATTGATGGAAACCTCTAGCTTAATTAGACTCATATGGAGGTTATCACCGATGAGTAGATTTTGATTGCAAAGCATGTTCTGCAAGATGACTTTCAGTGTTTTTTATTGGAATTGAATAAGGGATTTGAGATAATGTTGATGAGATAAAGATAAGATAAGATAATTTTTTGATGTCCAACAAATGACCACAAAAGTAGGTCAATGGAACTAAAAGATACATACATGATATCTTTGGTACAAGTACAGATAACTCTTTTAACAGTACCTCCACTAGCTTAAGACCTTTCATAGATGGAGGCTTTGGATGTAGTTTGTTATATTGTAGTCAATGCCTTGAAATATTTTCCTTGAGTTGTTCCGTTGAGTCAAGAAAGATACAGGGAGACAGTGGAACACAAACATTGTTTCAACAAGGGGTTGGAACTGTTGAATGTTGCCAAAATAGTTTTCAATATAAATAAAATACTACAAGGAAAGAGGTTCCTTGCCACATATTTTCGTCAGTTTCCCACTCTTGCCAAATAACAACAAAATATGATTACGACCAAGTTGTAGATCATGGGAAAAAATTTGGTAGCATTTGTTGAAGCAAATATTTTACTCACAGGAGAATCTTATATTGTATGGCATGAATAGCACAAGTTATGATCAAGGTGTTATTTTGGTATAACTATTGAATAATTGTCTGAGAATTTGACAGAGGGTCTTTGATCTTAGTCAAAGATTTGATAAGGCAGATTATTGTCTTAAGTTACAGGAATGGGGGTTCTAGGCTATATGATCAATTATGAAGAAGTTGACAGTGGAGAGAGTAGGCACTACTGTTTCCTTGTATCAAGTTCAACATATGATAGGACTGATTGAAGAACTAGACAGTTTGGATTAATATAAAGACTTGGTTGAGATGCAGTTGCCAATTATAGATGCAAAATGGAAAGCGTAAAACAAGCAGAAGACTAGATCTAGAAGCACCACTTGAGAAGCAAGTTGAAGGATGGCTGATTTCTGAAGCTCCTACCATGGACATTATTACGGAGACTTCACAACTATTTGGCTATCATATGGATTTTTAGGCTGTTTTTTATAGGTATTAAAGATAATTTACCAGTAATTTTCAAATTAAATAAACATAACCAGTCATTGAAGAATATTATCAAATATTACAGAATTATATATAATTCAAGTATTTAAGTATCTAGGTTGATACAGTAAATAAAACTATATACTAAATAAACCATCTATAACATACATACATGACCGATGAATTTGGAAAAAATCATGTACTTAGCATTATTATCCATTGTATAAGTTGCCAACGAATTCAATCACATCTCATTTTGGGCTTACCTCTCCATCTGATCTCAGAACCACTGTATGATACTTTACTGTAGAGATGGCCACAAGGCATTGACCTTTCAAAGACTCAACTGCACACGGAACATAATTCGATGCAGAATTGGAAATGCCATAACCAAGTTGACCTTCCTTGTTGCATCCCCATGTATAGACTTCTCCAAACTCAACTATTGATGTACTATGCTTATTAGCTACTGCCACTGCAATGAGTCTTGTCTTGAGAGAAGTAACCCTGCGAGGTGTTGATTGCGTATCAACTGAGGTATATCCAAGTTGACCCTCTGAAACAACAAGAAGAAAAATAAATAAACCATGGATTTATTCATCAACTTGCAAATGAGAATTCCTACAATCTCAAACAAATAAACCATGACTCACTTCATTAATGTGAAAATGAAGTCCTCCACTATATATATCCACAATTCCTCAAAAATAATAACAAACATGTGCAAAATAATGCAATCACCTTGCTCTTAGAGCAACATAATCGTCATGACCAAATTCAAAGATATACAAAAAATGGAAAATCAGAACACTTGATTTTCTCAATCACAAGACGATTTTAAAACAAATCTTTAAACGCTTTTCAGCATGATTGATAATTTCCGGAAAATATACTTAGCACATGCATATGATACAAACTGAAATAGAATATTTCAAATTATAGATAGCACAAATTCATGGTCCAGTAAGATCAAAACAAGAAACAAACAAACAAAAGTGTTAAGAAATAACTTAGTCTCATAATATAGGCAACAAGGTCCATCTTAATGAGAGAATCAAAATATGAATCTAGATCATGATGTCACTTACCTCGATTTGATCCCTAGGTAAACACCTCCTCTCCAACAGTTGCAACAATAGAATGGTGCTTTGTTGCGCCAACTACTACAACACATTGTTGTCAGAATCCATTGAATACTTGATGAGGGGTAATCACAGAAGCTTGACCACTACAATTTCACACTTTTGATAAATTTGCTTATCTAGCAATACAATCTTCCTAACATAAACACCTATGCAATTGGTGGTTCCCTCATCTATCTATAGGGTGACTGCTGCCATGGATGCGGGTGCAGCAATGAAGACACCTCTAGGAGAAGCACAATATCTGCTATCACACACAATTCTTTGGCTGAGGGTGCATGCATGCTTGCACCCTATAGGTTGAGGGTGGAAATGAGTCATATGCAACATTTTCTAGATTTAGGGGTGGAAATGAGTGTATGATAATATTTAAAATTTTTAAAATAAATGAGCCATACCTCAAAAAGTTTCCCATTTTGATTTGTCCTTGTTAATGTGTAGTTCATGCTTATTAGAGCTTCTGCAGTTTTTCTCAAGTCAATGTAAAAAAATATCACTGAATTTGGAAACACTGCATTTAGTTTATATAGTTTTCTCAATTTTTTAATAGCTGGCAATACAAGTGTGTTTCAATCTTATGAGGGTCATTTTCTTTTTTTGACAATGAAATTGTTCTTAGTAGCATTTCTACTTTTCATCTTGTCATGTAAAGATATGTATCTGTGTTAGATTTTCTTTCACCATCATTATATGTCTGACTTATTCTCCTTTGTAATGCTAAGTTTAGTACTTTCCAAGAGGCCTCAACACTGTTTAATTATGTGCTACTGTTACAGTGGATGAATTAATTTGAATATGAAGCTTTCTTTTGCATATGTCATTATACAATTCGATAGTGAAACCTTTACATAATATAGTCACGTCGCAATAATACACACACATACAGAAAGACTAGAGTAAGCAGTTTAGCTTACTGCTAAAAGATATACATGGGACTACTTGGTTCAACCTCTTGACTCTTGATTAATATACAAAACTACTTGTTAGGCATTAATTGTGTTCTCAATCCAAATTATGAAGTTAGAAACAAACTCATTAGGAATTGCATTGCTTGGTTGAACCTCTTGACTCTTGATTAATATACAAAACTAATTGTCGAGCATTAATTGTGTTCTCAATCCAAATTATGAGGTCAGAAACAAACTCATCAGGAATTGCATGTATATGAACAATTGCATGTATATGAACAAGTGCAAAAATTCTTACAATATATGGAGAAATTGTAGAACCATCTCCACATCTCTTTCACTAGCAGTCATAAACATGATAGCATGAGGTTTCTATGGCATTCCAAATGCGTCAACTCCATGTAAAAATATTTGGAACAAATAAATATGAAGCTTAGAGAACATACCTGTTCGTTTTCATCTTGATCAAGGAGAGTGTTCTGAATAATAACCATAGGAGGACAGATAATTTCTTGATCGTTTACTGTCTCTCGCAAGCCCTTCCACTTGCCAAACATCTCCTCAGGAGTTACGCATGCAACTCCTCGCCTTTTCAACTCTTCTTCTAGTATTTGCGCTAGTTCATGGTGCACCTTTACCCTCTTTGATCTGATTGTTTTGGCATGGGATAAAATAGGTTGCATACTACTGTACCAGTTGATAGCCCCAACCCTGCATCTACATGCAAGGCAATGCCATTGTCTCTCGGGATCATTCACCTCCTCAAGTTTAAGGTTATCCAGGGATTCAAAAAAAATCTTGAACCACTTATTCTTCTTCCGAGTTTCATGGCTTACATTACTCCCTTGAGAATCACAGTCATCGTTGATCATTAAATCCTTGTCGCTATCAATATTATCAATATCTATTTCATTTTCATTGGACTGGAAGCCAGCTCTGCTTGTTTCATTAGATGGTTCAACTGATTGTTGAAAAGGAATAATTTTAGATAGCATATTACTTCCCAATTCAAATTTCCCTTCACTAGATTTTGCACTGCTGTTTTCGGCACTTTTTCCAGGTGGTGGCAATGCCACTGAAGAATTCAACTTTGTGCCTCCCCATTGCTAACCATTTGCAAGTGGGGGAGGAACAGCAAGATCCATCCTTCCCATCTTTCCATGAGCACAATCTAAGCTATCGGGCCTCCAACTACCCTGCTTTACTTGATCTGCCTTGCCATATTGACCCCAACCACCAACATTTCTTGTTGTGGTGGTCCTATTTTCTGGATTTACATTCCTCTACTAAGGTTTCCCCAACTCCTTCCATCCCCATTGCTTATTACCCTAGTCTCTATCGCTACTAGGGTTCACCCAGTGGCCAGTCTTCTGGTCATCAACATTATAAGATCCTCTGCCCTTCCAAGCTCCATTTCGAGGCCTGTCAATAGAATAAGTGCCGCCCCTTGGCTAGTTTGCAGTAGCAGTTGGAGGGGCCTGGTTCTTGGCCTTGCGAGAGGAAGCCATTTCCCAACCTTCCTCATTCTATTGAGAAGACGAACCACCGCTCCACATTCTTATTCGAAGATAAAATCTAAAACTTCCAGCACTCATAGCGACAGGGGAATAAACACTAACCTCTCTCGAACCACCCACAAACAAAAAACTATGAGCACTAATAGTTGTAGGGGAATTAAATCTAACTTCTCT
Organism: Pseudotsuga menziesii; assembly: GCA_001517045.1. Taxonomy (NCBI): domain Eukaryota; kingdom Viridiplantae; phylum Streptophyta; class Pinopsida; order Pinales; family Pinaceae; genus Pseudotsuga; species Pseudotsuga menziesii. Next base: position 146,324 of record LPNX010028468.1, read on the forward strand.
TCAGACTTCTCTTCACCTCACATAGTCTCAAAAACAACTTTTAAAAGAGGAATTCCATTAATATCAATGCGTTTACCCAAAATAATCCTATGATTATCGCGAGTTCAACTATGGGAAGGCCCTGAGTCTTGACTGGTCTAAGAAATGGCCGTCCATGCAGCGCTAAGTGGAAGGGTGTGAATCTGCACTCTCTCACTCGTACAAAGATGCTTCAGTTGGATAGTCAAAGAGTCATATATACATGTAACCATTGATCAAATTTGAAGGGTGGGTCTTAATTTCAATTGGAAGGGCATTTATTCTCTAATCCCTTCAAAGATGAATGATTCAACTGACCTTCTTTCTGAACAATTGAGCTATGATTCGGCTCTAAATCATAAAACCTACATAACAGAGCTGATTTAACCATATTCCAAAGATGCAAATTATTTTGATGGGCAGCTTACCATCGAGCAAGAGTAGGCTTTAGTGCAACATCCATAAGAGGTAACCATTGATGTTCCACAACATTAAGCTCAATGTCATTAAAAAAGATATTGAAAGGGATAAGGCCATCAAAAGTGGGGAAATTACTGAACTCCATTCCAATCCACTACACCGAGTGAACAATAGCACATCTACGGGAGTATAGTTCATGATCCCCCCATTGCCATTCCTCCATCGCAACCTCGGACCCTACTTCAGTGTTTTTAACGCTTCTCCAACTAGCAAAACCATCAACTGTTGGATTCATTTTATATAGTCACTTCTTTTGCCTATGGTTAACTGGTATAGCACATCAGGTTGAAGGCTGTCCGAGCAATATAAATAGTTTTATTCTCTGAGCCCTTTAAAGAGGAAGGGTAATATAAATAGTTGTAATTTATTTGACAAGTATAAATTAAATTTTTGTTTTTCAAAAATGCAAAAAAGTAAATATTGTGCATTTAAATTTTTACAATTTTAAAGAATTGAGCACCTTCTAACATCTATACATGTCATATTTTTAATAAAACTTAATTTAAATGCATTAATTTGACAAATATGTAACACTAATTTTAGAGTAAGTAACGGGGTTCTTCAATTTTAATACACAACACATGTTTAACGAGAGCATGAACAAGTTGAAAAAGTATGATATGGAGAGTTTCTTTGAATGAAGAGAGTCGGAATTTCAATGCGGCTAGGGCCTAAACCCTAGCTGCCTCCGCTCTGGTTTTTCGATTGCAGGGGCGTGGATCTTCGTCTGTAGCAGCCGATCAGGGTTCCCCTTGGCATACAGGGCCGCGGATCGGTGTTTTTTAGAGCGTTTCTCCTATGTTCTCCTAAGTATTTGCATGCGTTTTGGAGCAGTGGTTTTGGTTTGCCTCTGCGACTTGCTTGATTCTATAGTGTCTTCTTGTCCTCTGGAGGCCGCCGCCCTGCTACGATGGCCCCAGATCCGATTGCTGAAATGGGAAAAGATCCTTTGGAAGCCTTCAAGGTGTTAGTCCGTTTGGCAGGTCCTAAAGCCAAGCCTTCTCTCTCGTCTAAGTTTGTTAAGAAGATGGAGGAGATCCCTTCTCTGGAGCTATCTCTATAGGAGCCTAGCAGTCTTGCCCTCCTTCTAGCAGAAAAAGCCATCATCGAAAAGTTTATGGGGTTATGGCCTAGCCCCAAAATGGTGGAGGCATGGATGGAAGACCGTTGGAAGCCACTGATGCATGGAATCGTTTCTCTGTGTGCAGTAGGCAGGGTTTTTTTTGTCTTCAGCTTCTCGAGGAAAGAGGACCGTGATCTAGTTTTGAGATCTGGACCCTATTTCATGGGGTAGAGGGGGATATTCTTAGCCCCCTGGACTCTTCAGTTCAATCCCAGAGCTGAGATCAACGCAGCCCCTGTTTGGGTTACGCTGCCTCATCTTCCCTTGCATCTCTGGGGGAAAGGATCTCTAAAGGACATTGGAAATAAGCTTGGGTGTTTCCTGGATAGTGTGGAGCCAAAAGGGGATCAATTTACCTGTGCTCGTATTTGTGTTGAGGTTAACCTCGAGAAAGGACTTTCGGAAGCCATTTAGCTCTCCCTGGGGGAATGGTGCCATATCCAAGAACTAGACTACGAGCAGATACCTTTTAAGTGCCTCCGGTGCCATGCTTATGGTCATTTCGCAAAATGCTGCCCCAAAGCCTCTGAGGATGCAGGACCAGTCAAAGAAGATGACTTTCAGCCAATAACTAACTGGCGAAGGCAGCCAAGGTGAAATGAGTCAACAGCCCAGGCTCCAAAGGCCACTCATTCAGTAGAGGCAACTCTAGAAAATCAAAAACAGCTTTCATGTGCTGAAGGAAGATGAAGCCCTAGATCCAAAAGAAACAACAGTTAAGGATGATCCTCCGGCAGACGAAAGCCTTCCGAATCTCATCCGCCCAGAATCAGTAGCAACGCGAGAAACTCGGGCTTCAAATCCTGAAACCTCTGTCCTTCCAGGTCTAGCTGTTTCAGACCCCTATAGTGGCTCTGTAGAAACTTCTGAAACTGAAGACATTGCAGCCCCGTCTCCACCACTTACCCGAGGGAGAAAGACCAACAAAGCGCGGAGAGAAAAGGAGGCGGCTTCCAACATTTCTTCAGGTTCTCAGAAAAAGCTGGATCCTTTCTTTAAGGGGAAAAATTCATCCCCCTTGGTTTAATGCTCTGCTTCTATCTTCTACTTTGCTCACAGTTTGTGAGAATTTACTCATGTAAGCATTTTTTGTCATTCTCTCGAATTATCTCAAGAAGCATATGGGATTTGTCCCCCAAGACATTCACAAGAAGGTTGGCAGCACTGTTAGAGGTCACCAATCTTCTTCAGATTTGTAATTTTCTGATTCTGGCTTGCCAGAATGCCTCTTAATGCAACATAACCGTTCTTGTTAAAAAAAAAAATTTAGATTAAGTAACATAACAACTATTCTATAGTATTTTTTTCAAGTTTGAGCACACTTCATTATACAAAAAAAACTATTTAGACTATGCAATAACCATATTGGGGAATTCGCTTGATCTTATGTATAGTGCAAAATGTCGTAACTAGATATAGTCTTAAAGAAAAACTAGAACCATGAGAGAATTACTTACTGTTAACTATGTACAAAAGGAAGCCACTAAGCAAAAAAAGGCTATAATAAAACTACAACCAATACATACAACCAAAAACTTAATTCAAACTAGAGAGAGGGTAGTAGTCCAATCCCGAGTGATGTAAGAATGATGGGATTGGGCACCTAAGAAAAAATAATACACAACTTAAAAAACATTAAAAAAAATACTACATACCAAGAAAGTTAGCAACGATATCATCTTTGGGGCCGAGGCATCAAATTTTATTGTTTAACACTTAACGCAACAAAATACATGTATGGGATGGAGGGGCAATGGAATCAAGCCCAAGTCAATTGAAGCCTTGCAACTCACTGCATGTCTAAGTGTCAACAATCTTCCTTTTAAAGTGAACTAGAACACCAAAATAAGTTTATTAATGGTATGCTTTGAGAAATTTTTAGGTATGAGTATTTAAGAGCTCAAGGTTCTAAAATTTGTTGTGTTTTGTACCAGTCCACGATTCCGTGAATCGAAAGTCACGGGTAGGAAATTTAAGTTATTTAATGAAAAAAATTTATTTTTCTACCTCTATGTCGAAACCATTTTACATGTTGATGTGGGTCACTACCCTCCTTATTGTCTTACCAAAAGGCATGAGAATGAGGAAGAAGATGTAAAATTATGGACTTCACCTTCAAAGAATGCCTTTCATATCACATTGGTAAGGAGTGAAAAGAATATCACGACAATCCAACGTATCAAATCTCAATTGATAGTGTCAATTAAAGACTTATATAGTAAATTTAATATAATACTTACTTATAGTTGTCTCTTACTCTTTGTGTCTTGATACATTTGATATTTTATGGATGTCTCTATGCCTTGACCCAATTGATATTATAAGGTGAGGATGTGCATGCATAATAATCCTTAGTTATGTCTATGAGATGAGGATTTAAAGAGAAGATGATGTAAATACAAGTAATTTTTATATGTATTTTGGTGGTGACTTCCCATGAAAAAAGTTGTGAGAAACCACAAATGTTTGGAAGGACGGAGGGAGATTACATCATGATCATGTCACCCATCAAATTGAAGACTATTCTTGAGGCAAAAATTGTTATTTTAAATTTCTTAATAACCATTGTGGTGCTTTGGTCCAATTTTTTTATAGCTCATTGTATTTCTATATCAAGTGCCTAGTGACACCTCCCTGTATCATTGCATAAATTGACCTCTGCATAATGTGTGATTGTAGAAGCATGCCATTATTTGTAGTTGCATGCATTGAGTGCTATTTATAGTTGTCGTGCATCTATGATATTCATGCACACAATGAAATCTTGTAGAGGAGGGCTCATCAAACTGGCCATTTGAATTTCATTTTGATGAAAAACGAGTGGACATTGGTAGTCAGGTTCACATAGATAGTAGGCACAAATTTTTGGGCTCGTTTTGGGCCTAGTAGTAGACTAGTATTTGATCTTTGTTATTACAGTTGTAATCCATGACACATTGTCACACTTTAGAGTGCAACCACAAATTACTTGGGATTCAAAGTCACATCTTGGTGGCCAGTGCCTCATAGTCGTCAGTGATCATTGGTCATCTTGCACAGCTAAACACTGAGGGCATGACATGAGTGAGTGAGTGATTATAATTTTATGATATTTCCAATATTTTGATTGATGAGTAGAACTTTATAGCATAGGAATTTCAACATCTTGAGAAATTTATATGGATGGATAATTTCAATAGTTGCTCTTCTATTGAAATGTTGATATAATTGTGTCCTTCTTAATTGTAAGGGTGAAATTCATAATTTTTTTTTGAATGCAATTTTAATTTTACACTTCTAGGAAGGGCTAGAACACTTTGGAAGGGCTGGGAAGGGTTCAATTTTGAACATTGAGCGGGAGTTTACTACTTGAATTAATGATTATTATATATAAAGGAGAGATCTGAAACAACTTATTTCATTCCTTTTTGTTATATTAATTTAGAAAAGCAATCTATTTTTTTAATGGTACAGGAACAAACTATTCCTTTGTAACAAGATAAATATTCCAAAGTAATAAGTTTTTTTTTAAAACTTACTTTACATGTTTTTAACTTTTTGCACTAAAATAAAACAAAGTTACAAAACTAATAATCAGTGTTTAAGATGCACATATCTACACCATGTGTGAATTTCTTTTTATGAAGTTGAAGAATAAAAACAAAGTTACAAAATTAATCAAGGTTTACGCCGGATATATATACACCATGTGTGAATTCGTTTTTACCAAGTTGAATATTTTCTTATAAATGTAAAATGGAACATGAGATTGCATGAGTGATTGATATGAAGAGATTGATGGGTTTCGTCAATATAGTAAACTTGTTGAAAATGCAAAGAACTATATCATATGTTTGTTTATGAATGTAAAATGAAGCATGGGATTGTATGAGTGATTTATATGGAGAAATGGATGGGTTTGGTCAATATAATAAACATATATTTTTTCATCATTTATTTTATTCTTATATATATAATGAATAATGGTATATTTTGTAATATTTGTATTTGATATTGTTTGGCAGTTTCAAAAAGTTTCACTTATAGACCATAAATTACTGGTATAATATTAGATTGGGTATTTATTGTTAGCTCTAGAGAACTCCATCTCAAAAACTATACCAACCTTGAAGATACACAACATGAAAAAATTAAAGTGAATGTGCTTGTGAGGGGGATATAATACCTCATCTTCCGAAGACTCTATCCAGACAAACATATCTTCTTATGAATCAACAACCCATTTTCCTAGTTCATCAAACATAGAGATGTTTTCTATGAAAACATATATGTAGGAAAGTTTTGTGAAAGGGGTCATAATTTCAGTTATTTAATGAATTGCAACCTTTCGGAAGACAATTGGAAGCCCCCATTTATCCATTACATAACTTTTTAGAGTCCAAAATTTGCAATTTTTCATTGTTGTAGTAACAATAAAAAATGACTAACATAAATGACTAATTCATATTCTTCTAGCTAGTCATTTTTTTATGCCGTAACTAAATTAGTCATTTTTAACTCTATCACTTATTATCTAGTCATATTTTTTAATTGGTGACTAAATTAGTCATTAATTTTAGTTGTTTATAGTTCGATCAATCAAAATTGCTCATATTTAGTAGTAAATCACTTGAAAAACCAGTGGTGACTAGAATTTTTAGTCACGTAGTAGATAATTCCTCATTTTGTACTAGTGAAGGAAAAATATACTTGCATGTACAAAAAAAAATATAAGAAATATAAGCAATATATAAATATACCCGGGGGTCATGAAGAGGTGTGTAACTAGTGGGTCGAACAACTAACAACTGGATAAAAGGATTTCTATATGCATTAGCGAAGAAGGCCGCTCGATGGGAAACATAATAAAAATTACATTCCTACATACAAACAGATAAAGATACATTTAGACAATTTCAAATAATTATTTAAATATACATGTTGAATCATTAAAGAAAAATTAAAAGAAAGCGATACATAAACATACCCGATGGGGGTTTAGAGGCAAGTAACCAACAACTTTGATTTGGTCCTGTTGAAGCACCGCTTCCTCACTAGAATCCTGCATAAAGTATCATATGTTAGTGTCAGATAATAAAAATAAAACAAGACATATATACTACATGGGAGAAATTTGATGTTTTCAAAGAAAGAGAAACATACATGTACCTTGGGGGGGGGAGAGGTGGGTCACCAACAACTAGAAATTGGTGCTCTTCAAGCACCACTAGATCACTAGATGCCTGCATCAAGTAACATATGTCGATTTCAGAAAATACAAATAAAACAATACATATACCACATGGACGGAAAATTATAGTTTCAAAGAAAGAAAAAACATACATGTACCCGGGGGGGGGGGAGAGGTGGGTCACCAACAACCTAGATTTAGTGCTATTCAAGCACCACTAGCTCAAATATGTCTTAATAAAGTAATATATGTCAATGTCATATAATAACAAGGAAACAAGACATATACAAGATGGACAAAAAATTATTTTTTCAAAAAAAACGAAACATACATGTACCTCGGGGGGGAAGAGGCGGGTCCCCACTAAAAAAGGTTGTTCTACTGGCATAGATATTATGCTACATAACAAACATAAACATACAATTAGAAACATTCCAATAATTAAAATCATAAATGTTGAGATATTAAAATCATACTTAAAAACATAATTAAAATAATACCTGTGTCTAGGAATCTTCCCCTACATGCGAGGGACTTAAATGGGATTCCACAAACTCATCTTGCCCACCCTACATAAAACATATTGTATCCAGATTAGGACGTATTGATTGTTGAATTGTCTACTATAAATATGTAAATAATGATGAAAAATTAAAAATTAAAGTTATTACAGCTAATGGTGAAGCACCAAATCCATATGCAGCATTGACCGCTACATCAATGTTATCAACATCAATCGTCGGACTATGCAAATATGGGGTGTGATGGGACACTAGCTATATATTTGTTCACATAATTTATTAGATAATTAAATAGAAATAAATTATGAAACAATTTAAAGTTGTGATATAAAAAAAATCTAATATGAAAAGAATGAGTTTTACTTGCATATCGAAGTAATTCATCATCTCAAAACTTTGAAGCAGGCCCATAGGATACGCCTCCACATGCTATGCAAGGGTGTGGAATAACATGACACTCCGAACCCTTTGCATCTCTAGTGTGATTTGTACCTCTAGTACAGTCTGGAGACCTAGTATGTGGATCCTGAGTGTAGAATGGGCCAGCCTCAGAAGTGCCAATCGCTTGGCCTACATTTCCTTGGAAAATAGTCCCATGCTGAAGCAATGTATTTGCCAAGTTGAATAAGGCATCACGTGCATCATCAATCACAAGGCCTACAGGAGGATATACCTGAGGGGGTTTTGGTGTGCGTGGAGGGCATGGCACATGGTTAGGATCAGTACTAGCCCCTTCCCTATCTTGGGTCATCCCATGACCCACACCCTAGAACTCTAAAATATAAGAATAGTTAACATGCTTCCCCAAGATAAATTATGCATACAAATTCCTTAGGAAATAGAATGGGATGTCTCTATTACCATGAGGGTCTTCATCGAAGACCGTGAACCAACGATCCATCCAATTGGATTTCACATTTGGTTCAACACACCAGTCTATGGAAATGTGTGCTCGACTGGTGGGTGGAACCAATCCGGTGCTAAGGTCCCAGAATACTGAAAACAATTGGTCATTGGTTATGTTTAGTTTTTTTATGTCTTTATAGCTCAAACCATCAGGATAGTATTGCCTCATTGATTCTCTATATGAGATAATGTTGTAAAGTGATCCCTGGGCATTAGCAAATGTGTTTGTTATGGTATCCAATGCCTCAGCTAATGATTGTCTCAAATGGTCCCCCCCTCTAAACAATGAGCTAAGGCACCTCAATGCACCCAAACAAATCAGAATCTCTGAATTCTGGTCTTGTTCCCCCTCCGTGTTTGCATTTGGTTATGGGTTATTAGTGGGTTCATTTTGCACATTATCTTCAACATTTATTTTATCTGTTAAGATTAAAACAACAAATTAATTTTTTGTTAATATATCATTGTTTGATTTAATTCAATTTTTTTTATTAAATTTGCTTTAACAAATATAAAAACTATAAAATTAACAAAAACAAACAAAAATTGAAAGAAAATGTGAAGGAAATGAGTACTTACCTTCCATTGGATCCAAGTTATGAATTGGATCTTGCAAATTACCCTTTTATTACCCTCCAAAGGAACCTCCAAAGTCTCAATCTAAAATCATTGGTGTGGTTTTTCACTGTCTTGATATCATGGCCTTCACTGTGCAAATACGAAATTGAGGCCACAGGCCTCTGTTTTATTTTTATTTTTTGGTTTTACAAATCACAAGTGCTATATATTGCACTTGCGATTTGTAAGTCTTTAAAAACGCAATTGCGATATATCGTAAGTGTGATATATCACACATGCGATATTGGCTAACTAACCTTATCCTCGATTTTGGGCTTTGGATTTCCAAACATAGCATCAATAACACATATGAGTTATATATTTACATTTCAGATGTGTGTTTTTTATTTCTAAAGTGGCACTAAAAAGTGGAACCAACTTCATGCGAGTGCCCTTTAGTTAACCTAAAATATGACATTTAAGTTAAAATACATCAGTTAAGTAATGACACTTGAGTTAAGGAAATTGCATGATGACACTTTATTTAGCATCCTATCTAAATTATCCTACATCCAATTAGAATGAGAGTTCATCCTAAATTCAGTTAAGCATGATTTAATTTCAAAGATGAAAGGCATAGTGCATTGTGCATGTAGGATTAAATAAATTGAGGCCGTGCAAAGCAATTATCGAAGGAGAGAATTCATTATAGTCTTAATGGGACCCTAATCCCCTGTGTAGTGATTTTCTATTTATTGATTGAGAGTTTTTATGGATTGTTATTAATTTGTTGGACACATTGCAAATATTATTTGGTTGACCAGTCTTCTCCATTGCTCAGTTTCTTCACCTAGGGTATCTGTTCTCTCTTATCTTTCACCCAAGGAACTGAAAGCAATCTACTATTGTAAAATAAGTTCTCTATTATATATCATAATTATATTGAGAATATTTGATCAGTTTTTTCATCCTCATTGTTTTAAAGGTTTTCCCTACGGTACATCCCTTTTTATGGTTGAATGTTTATGTGAATGAATGGTTCATTTATTTCAAGTATTTAGTATTTTCACACATAAAGAATTAAAGATCAAATATCAACATATTTATCACAAAAAAATAATATGGCATCATAGCTCAGTGCATGAAGGAGATAATTTTTCATAAGTAAGATTGAGACTACGTACATCCTGAGAAGTTGAGAACAATAATTGAAGATAATGGCATTGATCTTAGTAATACCAGAAGGATGACTTTGAGGCACCCCAAATTTCAACACCTAGAAGGCCAGGGTTCTAAACATCCTAAAAGAACATGACTTATATGGTGGATGGGTGCAATACCTTCAAGAAGAAAAAATATAAAGTCAAACGAGTCATGTATGATTCAGTGAAGGACAACCTGATTATTGTGATTACTCCTTTGAATAACACACATGAATTTTTTGATAATTTTACCAACCTCTATGAGAAGAAGGCTCTAATTCAGGAGGATGTTGAAAAACAAGATTCAAAACCCTAATATGGAGAAGGATGTGACATTGGACTCCTTCTTCACAAATATCTCCCAAACAAGATATCAAGTTACTAGCATTGGAGTAGTTGTGGATGAACATGGTCTCATTCAAATTGTTGGTGATGGCCTCCCATCTACATGGGAGACATATTTGGCTATTGTTAGTGTCTGAGAGGTGAAACCTAACTTTGATAGGTTGTGACATGATTTCATCCAAGAGGAAGGGTGAATACAAACCAATACCACCTCCATCAGAGAAGAAAACCTTGCTCCCACAACAAGGATGAAGAGAGGAAAGAAAAAATTCTCTCCAACGAAGTTTTCTCATCGAAAGAAGAAGAAGGTATATAATAAATACTTTGACAATAGAATATCATATGTTATAATTGAAACAAGAAGGGCCATTATGCTAAGGAGTTCCATGCAAAGAAAAGAGGAAGATGAATATTTCATGCTTCTACTGCTATAGAATATTAAACCACTTAGAAGAATGCATTCGATGAAAAATATATAAGGAGGGAGTATTACCTTGTTTCTATCCTTTTTGGATTAATGTAGAGACATGGTTGGTTGAAAATGTTGCATCTAATAACATGACTAGATATAGGATCATGGTAATTTTTAGTGGTGAAATTTCGCCAATTGGCTATTTTTTAAGGTTTTTTTCAAAAAAGAAATTCACTATTTGGTGTCTAATATCACCTATATTTACATAAAATATGTTTTTTTTCATAATATTCGCCAAAATTTATAAATTTTATTTTTAATTTTATGTTTCATATTTAATATTCACCTACCTATCTACAAACATGTTTTTTCAATCCATAGCAATCTCCTAGAATACTATTCTTGAGTATAATATTAGGATCCTTAAAAAATACCATGTATAGGACCTACATCTATGACCTAAGGAGAAAAAATTCACATGCAAGTTGGATCTAGGTGACAACACAATCTATTTTATCCAAAGAGTTGGATCCACCTCTTTCCAGTTGAGCTCATGTGATATACTACATGTGGAGGACATTATATATGTTCCAGGATTGAAGAAGGACCTCCTATTAGTTTTAAATCTAGAAGATAAATGATTATGAGTTACTGTCATGGATAATCAAGAATTATTATGGACAAAAAACAAATACTTAGAATCTACTACTGTTATTGGATTTAGAGAGGGACACCAATAAAAAGTACCTAGGAAGTACATTCAAGCTATGGCCCACAACAATATCATTCCATGCAAATTGTGGCATAGGAGGCTTGATCACCTCCATTAAAAAACGCTACTTAGATTGCAAAAAATGGTAAAAGGTGTGCCTATATTTGATTTTGAGAATGATAGTGTCTGTAGGAGTTGCGCTTTTGGGAAGAATATTAAATAGATTGTTTCCAGCAGTTCTTGTAGATCTAAAGAGATTTTATATTTAATACATTATGATGTATGTGGTCCCATGTCAGCACCCTCCCTAAGTTTATATATATATTATGTATTGTTCATAGATGTCTTCTCTAGAAAGTCATGGATTTATTTCCTGAATACTAAGAATGAAAACCTTAGAAAGTTTCATGAGTCAAATCCCTAATTGAGAATCAGACAAGAAAGCACATGTGTTCTTTAAGGTCTGATAATGGAGGTGAATTTTAGTCACATTCATTTAATAATTTCTGTAGTGATGCATAAATATGTAGATAGATGATAGTACCCTACAAAACCCCAAAAAATGGGGTTTCTGAAAGGAAGAATAGCACCATATGTGAGACTGAAAAATACATGATGAATGGGCAATATCTATCTACCTTCTTATGGGAAAAAACCACCAATACATCTGTGTATATCCAGAATATAATCCCACATTCTATTATGGAATAGAAGACTCTAGAAGAAGTGTTCACTAGTGAAAAAACATATACTTCACAGTTGAGGATCTTCAAAAGTATTGTATACATTCATTTCTCAAAAGAAAATAGGACAAATATAGATCCTTCTAGAAATAAGGGTTTCTTTGTTGGTTATAGTAAATCATCCAAATCCTACAGAATTTATGTGATAGGTTAAAGACACATTGAAGTCATTCGAGATGTGACATTACATGAAGAGGCTGAATTCAAATGATAAAAAGAGATTTAGTGTGATACAAAAATGGAGAAGCATGGGAATGACATGATGGAAGACCTATTTTTGGTTCACCCCTTTTAGATGTTGAGAGGATGAAGCTAGAAGAGTTCTTAGATTCACTAGCTCCTGAAGAACCAATAGAACTAGTTGAGAGGTCACCTGATGAAACTCATGCTAATATAATATACACATGGTGTCGAGAGGCATGTAGAACCATTAGGATCATCTAGATATTGAAATAAACATCACAAATATTTAGGGTATGTTGCGCAGATGAGTCACATTAGTGATTCAAAACCTTCCACCTCTAAAGAAGTTGCTAAGCAGCAAGTCTAGAAAGATGGAATGGTAGAGAAATACAAGTCTATTATGAAGAATGATGTTTGGTAAGTTGTTCCTAAACCTTAACGGAATTCCATAGTAACTTCCATATGGACGTATAAGATCAAGAAAGTTTCTTATGCAGTATTGAAATGTATAAATCTACATTTTGTGCTTGAGGTTTCTTGTATAAAAAAGGAATAGACTATAAATATACATTCACTCATGTGTCCAAGTACATCTCTATTTGAGGTATAATCTCACTTGCATTTGTTATAGGATGGAAGCTTCACTAGATGGATGTGAAGACATCCTTCCTCAATGGTGAGGTTGAGGAAATAGGATTACATACAAAAACATGTAGGGTTTGTAGTTCATGAGAAGGAGTCCCATATTTGGAAATTAAGGAAAACATTATATCATAGTAAGCAATCCTTTGGTCTTGGTATGCGAGAATTGGCTACAATCTTCACAGAATAGACTTCTATTTAAAGAAAAAATATGATCCAAACTTGTACTTCAAGATTGTGAAGAACCAACCATTGATATTGGTTCTCTATGTTGATTGATTTGTTCCTTACTGGAAAGGAGAATTTGACAGCTTGGTGCAATAGGGAGCTCACTTCTGGGTCAGATACGAAAGACTCGGGTCTTACAGACTACTTTCTTAGTCTTGAAGTGTGGAAAAGAAAAGATGATATATTTATTTATGAAGAGAAGTACATTGTTAATGTACTATGTACATTTGGAATGATGAATTGAAAATCCATGACTATACCAATGGTTTCCAATTTAAGGAAACTACATGAGTTAGATTTTGGATTGGATCCAGTGGAACCCACTTTGTATAGACGATTTATTGGCTCGTTGATGTACTTGATACATTTGATACCTAACATATGTTATGATATGAGTATTTTGATTTAGTTTATGTATTATCTGAGACACAAACATCGGGTCATTTCTAAGCATGTGCTTAGGTAAATTTGAGGTACGATTGTTTATGGACTCAGGTATGCCTCCAGTGGAGGACTGATGCTACTTGTATATGTTTATTTTGACTGGGGTGGTAGCATTGTGGACCAAAAGTGTACATCTAGCTATTGTTTTAGTTTTGGTTTGTTAATATTCCATATTCTTAGCTAGATATCATTAGTATTCAATTCAATTTCACAACAATAACATATGTAGGTTCACTGAAAGAAACACAATCACAAGATAGACACATATCTGTCCTTGGAAACCCTCAAGGGGAAGAAAAACCAACAAAACTTCCTATATATAGATGTATCAAAAGTACAAAGATAAAATCCCAAATAGGTGATCCTTCTCCTTCCTGATATGTCTCTCTCTCTATCCTATGCACTATATACAAGTGTGTGTGTGTGTTCAAATGAGGAACACACCTTCTCTACTTATACTCTTTCTTCCACATGAATTTTTCCCTAACAGGTTGGCCCTAAGAAATTTACTTTTCTGACTTCACCTAGGAAGATACAAAATAGTATAACATTGTATTCTAACGGTTCTATTGACTCGACTTACAATGAAGGTTTTACCTCATGACTATATGATGACCAAATACAATAGTAACATCCTGACGGAGGAATAAAACATCTCCGATAGGTTACAACAATAAAATACATTTAGAATTTTCATAGAAGTTATAATATCTCAACACTCCACCACTCCCCCTTAATGACAATGGTATTCTAATGACAACAACATCAACTATAGGAGAAAGGAGAGAGAGAATCTTCAACAACATCAGGGTGATACATCCATATGTCACTGGAAGTTTTCAACAATCATCAACAACTAGAATAGTTACTGGAACATATTCAACTTCTTCAATACTGGAACATCATCTTCTAAAACAATGAGTCTTCATCTTTGATAATAATCTTCTGAAGCACTCAATCACTGCATGCTTTGCAGAAACATTTGATCTCTTGATCAACATCATCATTGGCAACAACATAAAATGCAGCACACATGATCCAATTACGAGATGATTAATCCATATCACTTTAGGACATAGGTCCAAGAACAATGCAATCCTCATATGATCCAGTTATATCACTAGTTCATGTGAACCTTTTTCCTAGGGAAAATCATTGCTATAGCGACACATATCCATCACTATAGCGACATTTAAAAACCTAATTTTTCATTTCAAAATTATTGTCGCATTAGGCGCTCTCCAATTATTTCATCGGTATATCGATAGAAAATCAATAGCACGTGGTGATTGTGGCTTTTTATTCAAAAAGAAATAAGTGTCAATATAGCAACATGTATGTGTCGATATATAGTGATGGTTTTTTATGGGGAAAAAAGTGAATAAATCAAATTACATCATTTGAGCGTTGTTTGGGTGTCGCTATAGAGACAGAAGATTGTCATGAAAACAAGGGACTTTTTCATATGGAGTCAAGGGAGTGATGGACATTTGTCACAAAATAAAGCTATTATTTCATATTACGTCGGTTTAGTGACATACATTAGTCACAATAGAAATCTAGGTTGGTCGTAATAGCCACAACAACCTATCACTATAGACACAAAAGTATGTTGAGACCAAGAAATTCCCAAGTCATTGTCTATTGCTATAGTGATAGTATATCATCATTAGAAATATGATAACCTGTCACTATAACGATGATCGTTTATTGCAACTTAGAAGAGACTAAGCACTAATTCATTGCTAAAGTAATGTCTCTATGTTGCTATAACATTAGAAGTACATCACTATAGAGATGTTTACTGTGTATTTAAAAAAATATAAAATTCCCAGCAAATATTCTATTTCAAATCTAGGCATACTTGCATTGCATTATAGAAAGGACTTATAGTTGTGATGATGGAATTACCTGGAAATTATGATCCTTCAATTGATTATGGCATAAGTATTTCTATTATTTACGGCTTACTCTCCCATGACGATAGTTAGGTGTTCACCCAAACACCGAGAACAAAAATAATTACAGTTTCACAAAAATAAATTCTCTCAATAAACAACTAACCAGCAGTATTATGGAAAATTAAATGCCACTTAAAATCCTTTGCATTGCATACAACTCATTGAAGAGCCACTAATCAAATCACATTGAATGCATTTAAGTAGAGTATTTCGAGAGCTCAAGAAGTTAATTCAAATAGTTGATGCCAATATTGCTAGGTTCTATTCCAGCATGTGCTTGGTTCAAATCCCCCTGGATTAGCCACATTAGTATATAGATCTACATTGATATATTTACCATGGATTCCATCAAAAAATGTGAAAGCATCACTTGGGTTTCACTTCAAAAAGGTGAATATGAAAAGGAGTTGAAAAAATATGAAGATAACTTACAACATTGAACTCACTCATGTGAATATAAAAAGGGGTTGTAAAAATATGGAAAAGATAAAATACTTAACTCACTCAGGTGAACATGAAAAAAGGTGAGAAAAAGATACAAGGCTGAACACACTTCGGTGAACATGGAAAAGGGTGAGAAAAAGATAGAGACTGATCTAACAAAGGTGATTATGAGAAAAAAAATGTAATACTGGTCTATGTTCATTTTAGGTCAATAAAAAGTGAGTAGGATGACACAATAAAAATTCCATATGAGTAAAACCTAAACTTTGAACTGCAAAAAGAAATCCAACAACAAATGCTTCACTAAAATAAAACAAGATCCAAGAAGATTTTCATATCTACCTAAACATTCACGTAGTAAGACAATAAATCCCAAATGAAACTAAATCAAGGGGCATCAGACAACTTCATTTTGTACTATAATATCTCTCCTAAGGGATCAAACAATGGGTTATTCTCTAAAAGCAAACAAAATCATGTATTTTTTCCTATCTTCTTAAATATTGGTGTAATGAGAAAAAAACACCAATTGGAGGTAGAAATAGGGCCATGAAACAACTTCTTCTTGTTATTGACTTTCCAGTTCTTTGTTACATTGATCATGTGGTGGATAATGAGCAAAATCAATCCTTAGAAGGTGAAAACAAACCCTAGACTGAATAAAAAGCTTTATCTTATTTTGTGACAACAAACAGGCCAGCGAAGGAAATGTGGGGAACAACAATACCTTGGAATAAAATAAAATGAAATATTGGTATGATTGATATATAGGGAAGCCCCTCACAACAAAGAAAATACTATCCATAGCAATGGACATAGAATCCCAATTCAATGTGTTCCCATCACACCGACACCATAAGGTGAAAGTGTGCCATGTAACAACCTCTCTCATGGAATACCACACCACTCCATTTGTTCAACACTGTACATTTAATCAATTATAATGTCCCTTAGAAGTTAGAACATAATCCACTCAATTTTCCACTGTTGAAGCCTCAATATTCCCCCAAGTGCAGTCGACAAATTCCATTCAGGCCTTAATAATATCCTCAAGCACCAAATATGCCCACACTTGAGAGTAAAAATGCCCCATCTAGTTAAAAATGCCCACAAGGAAATAGAGAAATAAAAATGGCCACAGGGAAATAGAGTAAAAATTCCCACAACTTGTAAAAATTTCCGCAACTAGTTAAATATGACCACATTAAAGTTTTAGAATACACTTACATCAATTCTACAATTTGGATATGCACTTGATTTGGGAAAAATTATGCATCTTGTTGAGAAATTCCTCGCAGCTAGTTTGCAGTAAATTCCCATTGGACTGATAAAATGCCGATACCACCTTATAAAATTCCCACAGGTGTCAAACATATGCACACATGTCCCAAAAAATTCCCATAGAAATGCACAAAAGGTTGAAAAATGCCCACAGGCAGCCACAACAATAGATGAAGTAAAATTAAATATCTTGAGATGAACAGACCAATAAGGTTTCAGGGGGAGCAATATGGCTAGATAAAGAAAAACAAATAAAGTGATGCAGCATTGTGATGTTTTCATTGATGCATGATTACCTTTTATGATTTTACTAGATGACTATTGATGCATTCATTATGTGGGTAGAAATGCACAAAAGGTCAAAAAATTCCCTCAAGAAGCCATAGCAATAGATGAAGTAAAATGTAGGAATAAATTAGGTAAAATATGTTTTCAAAAATCTACAATTGTGTGATATTACTTTTCATCGATTCAGAAGATATATGTGAGACAAATTAAATATCTTAAGATGAATAGACCAACAAGGTCTCAGGGGAAGTAGTATGGTTAGATAAAGAAAAATAAATAAAGTGAAGCAACATTGTGATGTTTCCATTGATGCATACTTACCTTTTATGAATTTAGTAGATGACTAATGATACATTCATTATGCAGGCATGTCCTTACATGTCACGGGAATTTCAATGATAAATTTAAACACTTGAAAGGTATAAAAGCTATTATGGGAAGCTTCAACTTATAAATATATTCTCCAACTATATTGTACGACCACTTGGATGGAGGATTCCAATGACAAGTACGACAGTAAATGAAAAAGGATGTTGATGGCAAAGGATGATGACATTGCAAAAAGGAATATAAAGGTTTATGAAAAAATGGACAAAAACATTTCGACATCAATTCAATATGAGGGTAGGTTACCTGACCTTCTCAACTGTATGCGGTCATATGTCTCATATGTCTCATGCAAAGAGTGGAAGATAATAATCATCATCACTGGATAAGGAAGATCATGAGGTCATCTCATCTTCCTCAAGTTAACTCAGAAAGGGGTGGCCAGTCCGTTGAGGATAACCATAGTCCTCGAAATATGTCACACATATCAAAAAATAATCTATGCAACAAAAATGAACAATCATTCCGCATATAAATTGTAAAAAGCACAAATATAGGTATATTAATTGTTGTAATTATCACAGTACTATAAAATAGAGAGCTACATTAATAATCATTAAAGTAATCAAACAAAAAAACATTAATAACCATAATCATTTAAATGCTACAATATTGGACAATATTGAAGGGGGGGTGAATTAGTATTGTTACCTTTTTCACAATTTTATCCACTTTTAAAATAATAAATAACAAACAGAATAAACAAGATATAGAGAACAAAAATTTATCATGGAAGCCCAACTAGTAAAAACAAAAAAAAAACTTTCTATAACTTCAAAATTACATTTTCAATTGGTTTTAATAATTTCAAAATATCTTATATCTTGTACTTTTGTCAATACAAAGTACCCAGTCTATGTCAAAAATGTATCATAGAACCCATCATCAAAGGGTCTACAAAACAAAGCCTCAATCCAACACCAAAAGGACATTCCATGCAGTAAAAAGAAGCACATAATGAGCCCTGAAGGCTTATCCAAGTAAGCACCTAGGGGGTAAAGTGAAAATCGCCCCAAAGTAAGGCATTTATATTCCATGAAAATAACTCATCCAAAGGAGAAGTCAGTAGAGCATAGTCAAAGAGTCAAAAAATTTGAATGTTTTCTGAGAAAGACAAGTAAGCCACAATAGTTATGTTGAATAACATATCTTAAAACAATAGGATGGTATTGTTCAAAATAGACTCTCCATCCAACATCTCAATATAGGAGTGTTTTCCCATCTCAAGAGAAAGTGCTTCCTTAGATAAAACCTCAGCACTCATTTTTTTCTCCCTTTAAATGTGTTGAAAGTCTTCTTCATAGTGGATGTATCCTAGGAATGAAAAATAAATCCATCCCATACTCATAGCTCCCAAAAACAAAAAATAAACCACCCTAGTTTACAATACCTTCATACCTTCACCCACTATTTTGTTTTTTCATGTTGTAGTATGGACCAACTGGTAAAAATAACAAAAACTTTCTATAACTTCAAAATTACATTTTGATTTGGTTTTTATAATTTATAAAATCTATTATATATTATACTTTTTGTTAGAATAATCAACTCATAGTTACCCATATTTGACATTAGTTAAATCATTTTTGTCTTATTCCTAGATTCCTAGATTCCCTCTCTATGCTAGTTGACTTCCACATGTTCCTAGATGTCAATACTTGATAAACTGGGTCATGGAGCACTTTGGAATCATCCTGGAAATATATTTAGCAAGTTTGCTTTATTCCTGGTTCCTTAAAGTGCATATCTGCTTTTTTTGAAAGCTGCCTTGCTTTACAACAGTTTGAAGGCCTTAGGGAAAAGCTAGTCTAGGGGAACTTGCCTTGTTTTTTGAGCACATAAGCCTCCTTCCTTTTCTACAAAAAAAAGCATGAATGATTTGTCTTTCCACCACTTATTAGATTTCTTTATTTATTTATCTAATGCATGAGGATCTTCATAGATTTGGAAAGTCCTTTTTGCACCTATGGGGGATTTTACTTAATTTAGTAAGCCTTCTTTTGACCAATTTGAATAGAAACATAGTGATTTAAAATATCTCATGTAATTATATATTTTAGCAGCCTATTAATTCATATGGTTGTCTTATTTACACTTATTCAATACAGGATTAAGTTATGCTCCAATTTCAATCTCCTTTTATGTGAATTTTGCATGTTTGATTAGCAATTTTGTGAGTGTAATTGATCTATCAATTGGGTTCAATTTCCACATGGTATCAGAGCCTTTGTATATCAATTTCTCTCCTTCCCAATTCTTATTGCAGGTTCGACGTCACTGACTAGGAGCGCATTCTGCTGACTAAAGGGCACATGAGCTAAGATATGCACCAATCTCAAAGGATCATCTTGACTCCATTCAATTTATTCGAATGGAAAGATGAGATGGAGATATTGTTGAGATTGAAAGGT
This sequence comes from Pseudotsuga menziesii, assembly GCA_001517045.1. Lineage (NCBI taxonomy): Eukaryota > Viridiplantae > Streptophyta > Pinopsida > Pinales > Pinaceae > Pseudotsuga > Pseudotsuga menziesii. The sequence goes on from LPNX010028468.1 coordinate 166,783, forward strand.
ATCTACAGGGTTACCATGGATACTGAGGTAGATCCCAATGTAGCTATAGAGAAAATCAAATGGAACAACATGAGGGATGAGGCCTATGGTCTTTTGCGTCTGAGTATTTCAATAGACTTCCTCTTTCATCTTGATTCATTGACATCTCCTAATGAGGTGTGGGAGAAGCTTGAATATATTTTTTGAAATATATCTGAGATAAGAGGACATCAAATCAATAATGAATTGATCTCCTTGAGTCCCAGTAGCTTCAAATCATTGCAACTCTATTTTACCAAGTTTAAGGCCCTTGTTTTGCAGTTAAAACAATGTGGGATTGAAAAGGAGGAACAAATAGTTTTGACCATTCTCTCAAATATTGGTCCTAACTATTCAGTGTTTGTTTTGACCTTCTATTCCACTAAATTGATAGCTTGAACCTATAAGACACCTAAGCTTGTTGAGTTCATGGAAGCAAGATAAATTGGTGATGATGGGCACCATCAAACCTTCCAAAGACCAAGATTTTGGTTTTTGGAGATTTGAAGGTGGATTAAAAAAGAAAGAAACAAGCTAAAAAACCACCTGAGAAAAAGAGAGACAAACCAAAGTCTCAAGAGGAGTCCTCAGGCTCTAAGAAGAACCCCCAAAAGAAGAAGAACAAAGGAGAAATGAGAAAGTGTGCATACTACAGTAAGGGATATCATCCTGAGAGATCTTGTATGAAAAATAAAATTGACATGTTGAGCCAAATCCTGGAGAAGAACAACATCTCCCTTCCTTATTGCTCAAAAAAGAGGGACTAAGGATCAAATTTAGAAGACAAGGAGAGAGTATATGCCTTAGTTTCTAGCACCTGAAGCTCACCTAGATTTCTCATTGATTCTGGAGCTTCCAAACATATGGTTTCTACAAGGGAGATAATTTCCTCTCTTGACATGTTGAAAGGTCCATGAATAGTTTTGGGAGATAACTCTCTGACTGATAGTATGGGAAAGGGTAGGATTGATCTTGATCATAATAATTTCAATAATGGGTTGTATGTTCCAGTTCTTTCCTCTAATATCTTGTTAGTGTATTAGATGGCTCACGCTGGGTCTCCAAAGAAAGTTATATTCTCCCCCAATTAAGTTGAAATCATTGAGAGTTCGAATGGTAAATTCATATCAAAAGGTGTTGTTGATCACACTTTGAAGGTATACAAGTTTTTCCATTTTCTACCCTACTCAAACCTCTCTTCTCTTCTTAATCATGCTAATGAAGCAAGAAAGCTTTGGAATTAAATATTTTTCCATCTTAACTACAAATATATTTCTGATTTGAGTGAAAACGATATGGTCACAGGGTTACCAAAGATCAAGTTTTCTAAGGGAGTCTGTCAAGGTTGTATCTTAGGAAAACACCCAGAGCACAAGTTTGAGAGAGCTAGTCATGAGAGAACATGTACCCCTTGAGTTGATCCATAGTGACATTGCACTCACCTTCATATATGACTTTTCTAGGTATTGTTGGGTTTACTTCCTACAACATAAATCTGAAGTTTTTGACCTCTTCAAAGTCTTTAGAGCCTTGGTTGAAAACCAGTCTAGGAGGAAACTCAAGATCCTCATATATGAAAATGGTGGTGACTATGTCAAGTCTGAGTTCATCCATTATTTAAAATATGCAGGTATCTAGATGTAGCATTCTATTCCTTACATATCATAGCAAAATGGTGTTGTTGAGAGAAAGAATAGATAACTGAAGGAGACGGAAACTTGCATGATGGAGGTTAAAACTTTTCCACCAAAGTTTTGGGCCAAGGATATAAACTATGCATCCCATATCCAGAGTAGGGTGCCACATAATCATATTTATGGTATGAATTATTTCGAAGCTTGGAGCGAGCACACGCCATATGTGACCCATTTCAGGATTTTTGGCTCAAAGGCTTGGGCTAGAATTCCAACTGAAAAGAGGAAGGATTTGCAACCCCGAAGCCAAGAGTGCCTATTTGTTGGGTATTATGAATATTCAAAAGGGTAGAAGCTGATAAACTTGAGCACTAACAAATATTTCATTGAAATAAGTGTTCAGTTTGAAGAAGAGCCTTTAGCAGCAACTGAAGTTGGAGAGTCCTCTTCACCACCACAGCCATTGATTGTAAGTGAAGAGACTAATGAGTTTGATGATTCTAATATTTATGATAATGATGAATTAATTTCATAAGGCTAACATCCCTAAAATACCAAAGTGGGAAACAAGGACCATTAATGTAGCTGGGGAACTTGCTGGAAATCCTAATGACACTAGGAGGACTAGATCTCAATTTGAGAGTTCCCTTTGCGTGAAAGATCCACTCTTTGCTGAGAAGTGTTAATTGATGATAGATTCTGATCCATAGACATATGAATATGCATCACATGATACAATATGGAAAACATCCATAAAATAATAATTCAGCTCGCTCCAAAAGAACAACACATGGGAACTCGTTGATCTCCCCCCAAGGAGAAAACTAGTGAAGTGTAAGTGGGTCTTTAAAACTAAGTTTGTTGCTGATGGTTCACCTTTGAAATATAAGGAAATATTAGTATCCCAGGGATACTCTTAGTTACATGGTATTGATTACAATGACACCTTTGCACCAATGGCAAAGATGGACTCCATAAGGCTTGCTCTAGCCACTGGAGCTTCTAAGCAATGGGAGCTACATCAAATGGATGTGAAGTGTTCCTTTATGAATGGAGATATGAATGAAGATATTTGTATGCAGAAAACATAAGGTTTTTTAATTAAATCCATATTTAGTGTGCAAGTTAAAGAAATCATTGTATGGGCTCAAGCAAGCCTACATGGCTTGGTATGCCAAGATTGACGTCTTTCTGCTGTCATTGAGTTTTGTTCGATGAAAGTATGATAATAATGTATATTTGAAGCTGATTCATGGTTATTTAATGATTATTTTTGTCTATGTATATGACCTACTGATTACAGGAAGTTCAAAGAAATATATTGCCTCCTTGAAGGATGCAATGAACCATGCCTTTTCTATGACAGATTTGGGATTGTTGAGCCAATTCTTGGGTCTCAAAATTGCTCAATCCAAACATGGAATCAAGGTTCATAATTAAAAGTATGATTAATATTTTCTCACCAAGTTCAACATGAAATATTGCAAGACAAGCAAGACTCCATTCCTTTTAGGAGTTAAGCTTGAAGAAGCAGGTTCTTCACCTATGGTAAATAATACACTGCATAGGCAGTTGATTAGGTGTTTTATTTATCTTACACATACTAGACCTGAATTATATTATGTAGTTAGTGTGGCTTTGATATACATGGATCAGCCTCATGACATCCATTGGAGAGCAACCAAGAGGATCCTAAACATTGTTCAAGGAAGAAGGACTCATGGGATTTTCTACAAAGCAAATAATGACTTAGAGCTAGTTGGATTTACTAACAGTGATTGGGAAGGTGACAACACATATAGAAATTCTACCTCAGGATATGTGTTCATGCTTACAGAAGGACCAATCATCTGGTCAATTAAGAAGCAGAGTGCCATAGCACTCTCATCTATAGAGGAAGAGTATAGAGGAGTTGTAAATGCAGCTACTCAATGTTTATGGTTGTAGGGGATACTTGGAGAATGTGGTTTCAAATCAGAGTTTTCAATAGTCATCTATTGTGAAAATCAAAGAACCATTCAAATCTCTAGGGAAAGAACCAAGCACATTGAGATCCATATGCACTATATCAGGGAGCTTATGCATAATGGTACCATTGCTCTACTCTACTGCGCATCTTCAGAACAAGTAGGAGATATATTCACCAAATTATTATGTGAGAATACCTACAATAATCTCAAATCACTACTGGGGATTGCTGATCATGTGGTGAAGAATGATTGATAACAAGATTTCCAAAATTTTGTTTCTTGTCCATAATTAAGGGAGAATTTTCCCACTGGGTTTTTTCTTCTTTCCTTGGTTGTATGGACATTCAGTATTTAAAAGGGTGACTAAGCCTTGTTGCTAGGCCCTATAATTTTCTGATATTTACTCATAAATTTAGGCTTAAGGGGGGTGTTAGAATAATCAACCCACAGTTACCCATATTCATTTTTGTCTTATTCCTATATTCCTATATTCCCTCTCTATGCTAGCTGACTTCCACATGTTCCTAGAAGTCAATACTTTCTAAAATGGGTCATGGAGCACTTTGGAATCATCTTGGAAACATATTTAGCAAGTCTACTTTATTCTTGGTTCCTTGAAGCACATATCTGCTTTTTCTGAAAGCTGCCTTGCTTTACAATAGTTTTAAGGCATAAAGGAAAAGCTACTCTAGGGGAACTTGCCTTGTTTTTTGAGCACATCATCCTTTTTCCTCTTCTCCAAAAAAAATTATGAATGATTTGTATTTCCACCACTCATTAGCTTTCCCACTTTCTTTATCTAATTTCTCAGGATCTTCATAGATTTGGAAAGTCCTTTTTGCACCTATGGGGGATTTGACTTGATTAAGTAAGCCTAATTTTTGACCACTTCAAATAGAAACCTAGTGCTTTCGAATCTCTCATGTAATTATATATTTGAGAATCATATTACTTCTTATGGTTGGCTTATGTACACTTATTCAATACAATATTAAGTTATGCTCCAATTTCATTCTCCTTTTGTGTGAATTTTGCATGTTTGATTAGAAATTTTGTGAGTGTAATTGAACTATCACTTGGGTTCAATTTCCACACTTTTTTCAATACAAATTACCCACTCTATGTCAAAAAATGTATCCTCTATCCCATCGTCAAAGGTTGTACGAAATAAAGCCTCAATCTAGCACTAAAAAGACATTCCATACAGTCAAAAGAAGCACACAATGAGCCCTGAAGGATTATCAAAAGGAAGCACATAGGGGGTGGAGAAAAAATCCCCCCTAAGGTAAGGAATTTATATGCCATAAAAACAACTCATCCAAAGGAGTAGTTAGTAGAGCAGAGTCAAAGGCTCAAAAAAACCTGAATCTTTTCTAAGAAAGATTAGAAAGACACAACAGTTATGTTGAATAACATAACTTAAAAGAATAGGATGGTATCTCTCCCAATACACTCTCCATACAACATCTCAATATAGGAGAGTTTTCCCATCTCAAGTGAAAGTGATTTCTTGGATAAAACATCAGCACTCATGTTTTGCTCACTTTAAATGTGTTGAAACTCTTCTTCATAGTGGATGTATCCCCAAGCACGAAAAATAAATCCCTCCCATGCTCATAGCTTCCATAAACAAAAATAAACCACCCTAGTGCACAATACCTTCATACCTTCACCCACTATTTTGGTTTTTCATGTTATATTATGGCCTTTGACAATGGCATCGGAAATAAGAACCACAAGATGGTATTTATTAAGTATCCTCTGTGTGTCAAACATTGAAATGGTCACCATATGACAATCATATGATAAATCATTTTCAAGAAAGGGTCTATTGATGATGACATTCTCTATGATGTTCTCTATAATGACGATCATGGCCATAGAGACAATCATCATGATAATCCTGTCGAATATAGAGACAACGATAATTAATAAACATTAAAAAAAAACAAACAATTAAAACTATCCATCTTACCTCCTCCCTAATGTGACAACAAAATTTTACATCTTTCACTTACCTCACCCACGAACTAGTCCCAAGGACGTAGAGCAGTTTCCAAGGTTGCAAAGGAGGTTTTTCAATTACCTCACCCACGAACTAGGCCCAAGGTTGAATAGGAGGTTCCAAGGTTGGAGAGGAGGAAACGCTTGTTCGTTTAATGAACCCCTTCCTTGACACAACTAGAAATCTATCTTGTGAGAGTGGAAAAACCCTTAAGTTGCACTAGACATAGATCAATTTATTGTTTGAATCAATTTTTATAGTACGATTTCTTCCTACTAGATACTTTTTATTGGATGGGTGTCAAGATTCAACTCAATTTTAATGGTATACCAACTTTGGGGGTTTTATACCCTTAAGGTTGTCCACCCCATTCATATCCAAAAGATACTGAAAGGTACATTGGCATATTGAGATTGAGACTCATAAGCAAAGGTGAAGGTTACCAAGGCATCGAGAAAAGCATAGGCTAAGGAAGCTTTAGGACCAAGTGGTTAAAAACTAGTAGTAGATACAGTATAAATATATCTTTTTTCCCGTAGAGATGTCTTCGGTAAGTCAACTTCCCATGACATGTAAGGACATGCCTACATAAGTATACAAGTACCCACACATGAATACTATATTCAGGTGACATGTAAGGACATGACTGCATAATGAATGTATCAACAATCATCTAGTAAATTCATAAAAGGTAATCATGCATCAATGACAACATCGCAATGTTGCTTCACTTTAAATCCTTTTCTTTATCTAACCATATTGCTACCCTATCAACCTTTCTTCTAGGTATGACTTTGAGTTAGTGAAATCTTTTGAAGACATTTAAATCCCACACTTAATGCACATAATTCCCACAAGTAGTGCATTATGCATGCAATAATACAATAAAATGTTGCCATCTAGTTAAACATTCCCATAGGGTAATAGATAAATGGCCGCTAAACTCCAAAATGCATGAAATGTAGGTGGAAAGATGCCCACAGGAAAATCGTTGAAATGCCAGCAGATCATTGAAATGTGCATGACATGTAAGGACATTCCTGTATAAGTATGCAAGCACCCACACATGAAGGCTTATATGCCCGTGACATGTAGGACATTCCTGCATAATGAATGTATCAAATGACATCTAGTAAATTCATAGAAGGTAAGCATGCATCAATGACAACATCACAATGCTGCTTCACTCTACTTCATTTTCTTTATCTAACCATATTCAAATTTTTATGCATTTTTCTAGACCTGCATGCATTTGTTTGAGGTTTGCAAGCATTTTATAGCGGGCATTTAATCAGTCCAACGAGAATTTTCAAACTGGCTGCGGGATTCTTTCAACCATCTACAAACATTTTTCCAAATCAACTGCTTATACAATTTGGAGAATTTATGTAAATGTATTCTGCATCTTAAATGTGGGCATACTTAACTAGTTTCCAGCATCTTTAGTGCACCTATGATTCGATGATCAAGCATACAATTGAAACAAATCAAGGACTTATGGAAATTCATCTACATTCGAGTGGTATTACAATATAGTTGAAGAATATCTTTATAAGATCAGGCTTCCCATAACATATTTACTTTAGTTGTACCTATCAAGTGTCTAACTTTATCATTGAAATTCCCATGACATCTTAGGGCATGCCCTCATAATGAATGTATCAACAGTCATATAGTAAATTCATAAAAGGTAAGCATGCATAAATGACAACATCAAAATGTTGCTTCACTTTATTTCTTTTTTTTTTCTAACCATACTACTCCCCCTAAAACCTTATTGGTTTGTTCATCACAATATATTTAAATTGTCTCACATATATGTTCAGAATCAATGAAAAGTGATATCTTACAATTGTAAATTTTTGAAAACATATTGTACCTAATTTATTCCTGCATTTTACTTCATCTATTGCTGTCTTCCTATGAGCATTTTTCCACCTTTTATACATTTCTGCAAGCATTTGTCTGGACACGCGTGCATATTCTTGACTCCTGTGGCCATTTTATAAGGTAGAGTGGGAATTTTATCATTCCAACGAGCATTAACAAACTGGTTGCAGGGAATTTCTCAACAGGCTGTAGACATTTTCCCAAATAAACTTCTTATCCAAATTGTAGAATTGATGTAAGTGTATTCTGAAACTTAAATGTGGGAATATTTAACTAGCTGTAGGAATATTCACAGGCTGTGGGAATTTTTACTCTATTGCGATGTGGGAATTTTTATTTCTCTATTTTCCCTGTATGCATTTTTAACTAGATGGGGGATTCTTACTCTCAAGTGAGGGACATGCCCACGTAATGAATGTATCAATAATCATCTAGTAAATTCATAAAAGGTAAGCATTCATCAATGACAACATCACAATGCTGCTTCACTTTATTTTCTTTTCTTTATCTAACCATACTGGTCCCACTACCAATATGTAGACTAATTCCTCCCCCTCAAACCTTGTTGGTATGTTCATATCAAGCTATTAAATTTGTCTCAGATATATTTTTATAATGATGAAAAGTAATATCTCACAAATGTATATTTCTGCCCAAGTTGTTCACATGCACTCAACTAATAAGGAACTTATTGCATCTAGTAGTTTCTAGAGTCATGCCAAATACTAGTAGGTTGGTGAGCTATTTGAGACTAGCTAATGGTGAGAGCGACCACATTTTAGAGGGGGTACACCACTAGACAAGAGAGACACTAGTCTTAGGAAGCGTGCATAGTGTAGACCCTCCATGTAGGTCTATATAAGTGTCAAAGTAGGCTCCACACAAGTATCAAAATTCAATTTTGGTGGGTAACATATGGAGGTCGGTAAGCTGTTTGAGACTAGCTATTTTACACTAGAATTTGCAACAAAGATTGTACTTCAAATCTAGGCATACCTCTAGGCTCTTACAATGATGTTGGTAGGAAATGAGCATTAGAGACTAAATGTCCTCCTCAAAACTGATGTCCTCCTCGAAAATGTAATTAACCTAGATTTAAAAATGATTCTCTTCATTACATATTAGATACACAATCATGGAGAATTAAGGTTTCTTTCATGCCCAGGTTTTCCTAGAATTGAGGGATCATACTTGTTGAAGCTATTTCACACACATTGGGCTACTAATATTTGACCAGTTAATTCCTAGAATATTGCTATAGGTTTATTTTATGCCTAGAAATATTTAGAACTCCTTGGTGTCCACCCATGCAATAGAGGTAGTGACAAGATGTATACCAAAAACACCTTGGATGATGTCTTCCAGAAGTAAAGAGGAATAGGGAAATAAGGGTGCATCCGCATAAACATCAAAGGAGAAAATACTTAATTTGGGATCAAATTTGTAGAATGAATATTTTTTAGAGATTTCCCACCCAGCCATAGCCTCACACTTTACAAAGCCACCCCCAAGTTGAGGGCCTAAATGTGACAAGGGTGGCTCTCTCACTCATCCCAAACCCCAAACAATCGTTGAGAAAAACAAATATTCATCAAAACCTCCAAACCCTCAAAAATTGAGCAAGAGCAAGTAATGGCTAACAAGTTAAAGAAGCCTGCTAGATCCTACACAAGCACAAAGCATTCACAACTCAATCAATTGATAGGAAAGAACAACAAATTAACAAAGGAAAGCAAAATAACTAGGGTTAATTAACTGGACTACACAAGCACCACTCTAAAGACAAAAGATCCATAAAAATGTACTAATGCACATTTCATCTCATTCTGAGAAAAGATGTAATTTCTCAGGTAGATTTAGCTCATTTGTATTTTATAATTATTTTTCTCAAATATTCAAACTCAAAGATGAAACATTGAGACAAGAATGTCCAACAAAGTGTTAGAATAATCAAACCCATAGTTTTACCCACTTAGACATTAATTCATTTATTTTTGTCTTATTTGCCTAGTTCATGAGTCCCACCATGTTCAAGTTGCTAATTGCCTATCCATAGAGGTCAAACTTGCCATCTTTGACTCATGTGGCGCTTGGGAAATCCTTAGGAATCAAATCTACTTTATTCCTGGCCTCCTAGGCACCCTTCTACTTTTTCTGCTTTGTTGACTGCTTTTTCAATTTTTAAAGCACATAAGGAAAGCAAGACTAGGTGTGGTTAACCTGCTTTATTCCCCTTTCATCCTCCACTCGTTCCTCCATGAAAAAGCATGTATGAGCTGCCAGTCCACCACTCATTATATTTCCCATGCGCCCTTTCCAATTCGTGAGCCTCATGACAGATTTGGGATCAGCTTTTTACACCTATGGGGGATTTGCCTATTTTGGGTAAGCCTGCTTTATGCTAGTTTTGGATGCCTCCTTATGCATTCGATCTCTTGATGTATTCTATATATTCAGCAACATATGTTATTCCAGGGTTGGCTATTGTACACTGAGTTAATATAATTTTGTGTTACAGCTCCATTTTCAGTCTCCATTGTTGACAATTTTGCATGATCAATTGTAATTTGTTGTGAGTGAAATTAATCTATTGCTGGTCAGAATTTATACATGGTATCAGAGCCATTGTAGGTTGTTACTCTCCTTCAAAAATTGTTTTGCTGGTTCGACATCAAGACTGGGAGCCTTCTACTGACAGCCGGGACAGATTTTCTAAAGCTATGGATTCACAGAAAACTATCTTCACTCCCTTCAAATTTTTTGAATGGAAAGCAGAGAAGGAGATCTTGTTGAGAGAAAAAGGCCTCTACAGGGTGACTATGGCTATAGAAGAAGATCCCAATGCTGCTACAGAGAAGATCAAATGGCACAATCGGAGAGATGAGGCTTATGGCCTCCTATGTCTCAGTATTTCCCGAGACCTCCTTTTCCATCTCGATGGATTAACTTCACCGGATCAAGTATGGGAGAATATTTCTGATCTTTTTGGAAAGACAGATGAGATGCGGGGACATCAGATTGAAAATGAGCTGATTTCTTTGAGTCCCAGTAGCTTTGAATCCCTGCAACTATATTTCTCCAAGTTCAAAGCACTAGTTTTGCAGCTGAAGCAGTGTGGTATCGAAAAGAAAGATGATAAACTCGTATTGGCCATCCTCTCAAAGCTAGGACCTGAATACTCAGTCTTTGTTTTGACCTTATATGCCACAAAACTCACATCTCGAACCTGGGAGATGCCTAGCCTTGTAGATTTCATGGAATCTCTCACACAAGAACAAGACAAGCTGGCGATGATGGGCACAATTAAACCTTCCAAAGACCAAGCTCTGGTTGCTGGAGATTTGAGGGTGGATTCAAAAATAAAAAAGAAAGCTAAAAAGCCACCTGAGCAAAGAAGAGACAAGAAGCAGTCTCCAGAGCATCAACAAGGTCCCAAGAAAAATACCCAGAAGAAGAAAAACAAAGGTGAAATGAACAAGTGCTCATACTGTTTGAAGGGCAATCACACTGAAAGCTCTTATATGAAAAAGCAGATTGATATGCTGACCAATCTCCTGGAGAAGAATGGCATCTCCCTTCCAGAAAGCTCAAAGAAGAGAGAAGGAGGATCAAGTTCCGATGACAGAGAGAGAGATTTCATGCTCTAGTTGCTAGCACATCAAGCTCACCCAGTTTTATCATAGATTCTGGAGCTTCAAGAGACATGGTTTCGACTAAGGAGGCCTTCTTCTCACCGGATATGTCGAAAGGACCATCTATTGTACTGGGATATGACTCTCTCACTGAAAGTAAAGGAAAAGGAAGGATAGATCTTGATCATGGTAACTTCAACAATGTGCTGTATGTCCCTGGTCTCGCCTCCAACCTTCTGTC
>LPNX010028468.1:178465-191401 GCA_001517045.1 Pseudotsuga menziesii
TTGTACAGACTATATTCAGAATAGGGTGCCTCACAAATAGTTGGATGGCATGACTCCCTTCGAAGCATGGAGTGGGCACAAGCCAGATGTGACCCATTTCAGGATTTTTGGCTCAAAGGCATGGGCTAGAATCCCGACAGAGAAGAGGAAGGCTTTGCAGCCCCAAAGCCAAGAGTGTTTTTTTGTGGGATACTCTGAAGATTCAAAAGGGTACAAGTTGATAAATTTGAACACAAACAAATCCTTCATCGAAAGGTGTGTTCAGTTTGAAGAAGAACCCCTTGCAGATGTGGAAATTGGTGAAGCCTCTTCACCACCTGAACCTCAAGAAGTAAGTAAAGAGTTTGTTGAACATACTGATTCTGATTTTTCTGATGTAGATGAGTTTATTGCAGACCCAAACAGCCCCACAAGGCCTAAATGGGCATCCAAGACACTACATGCAGCAGGACAGTTAGCTGGTGATCCCAATGACCCAAGGAGGACTAGATCTCAATTTGAGAGTGGTCTGTGCATGAAGGATCCTGAGTTTGCTGAAAAATTCTATTTGATGGTGGAGTCTGATCCTCAAACATATGAAGAAGAAGCAGGAGATCCAATATGGAAATCTTCCATGAATGAGGAGTTCAACTCGCTACAGAAGAGAAACACATGGGAGCTAGTGGATCTTCCTCCAGGGAGAAAACCAGTACAGTGTAAGTGGGTCTATAAGAACAAATTTGCTGCTGATGGTTCAACACTGAAGTACAAGGCTATATTGGTAGCTAAAGGCTACTCACAGGTTCATGGCATTGATTACAATGAAACTTTTTCCCCAGTGGCAAAGATGGATTCAATCAGGCTAGCTCTAGCCATTGCAGCATCAAGGCAATGGGAGGTACATCATATGGATGTAAAATGTGCCTTTCTGAATGGTGATCTCATTGAGAAGATATATATGCAGAAGCCCCAAGTTTTTTCTACTGACCATTCTCTTGTGTGAAGGTTGAGAAAGTCATTATATGGGCTAAAGCAAGCCCCCGGGGCTTGGTATGCCAAGATAGATAGCTTCTTGCTATCTCTGAATTTTGTTCGGTGCAAATCAGATTTGAATGTCTATCTGAAGGTAATTAATGGTTCATTAATGATCATTGTGTTATATGTTGGTGACCTCCTCATTACAGGAAGCTCACAGGCTGAGATTGCTTCCCTAAAAGGAGCTATGAACCAAGCCTTCTCCATGACAGATTTGGGGCTCTTAAGTCAATTTCTGGGGCTTGAGATTGCTCAAACCAAAGCTGGAATCAAGGTGCACCAGTCCAAATATGCCTTGGATTTTCTGATCAAATTCAAAATGAAATATTGCAAAGCAAGCAAAACTCCGTTCCTTTCAGGAGTGAAGCTGGAGGAAGATGATTCTCCACCGATGGTAAACAACACTTTGTATAGACAGTTGATTGGATGTTTATTGTATTTGACACATAATCGACCTGATATTTGTTATGCAGTTATTGTTGCTTCTAGATTCATGGATCAGCCCCATGAGATCCATTGGAAAGAATCCAAGAGGATCCTTAGCTTTGTTCAGGGAACAAGGACACATGGGATTTTATATAAAGCCAATTCCGACCTTGAGTTAATTGGTTTTACTGACAGTGATTGGGCAGGTGATAGCACAGACAGGAAGTCCACTTCAGGTTATGTGTTCATGCTTGCAGAAGGGCCAATCAGCTGGTCAAGCAAGAAATAGAGTGCCATTGCACTCTCATCTACAGAAGCTGAGTACAGAGGAGTTGTCAATGCAGCAACTCAGTGTTTATGGTTGTAGGGTTTACTTGGAGAGTGTGGTTTCGAACCTGATTACTCAACTACCATCTACCATGATAACCAGAGTACCATTTGAATCTGCAAAGATCCAGTTCAGAAGCAGAGAACCAGACACATTGAGATTCACATGCACTACATCAGAGAGCTTGTGCATGATGGCACCATTCACCTACTCTTCTGTTCATCTTTAGAACAAGTAGCTGATATCTTCACCAAATAATTTTGTGAGAATACCTTCAGCAATCTCAAATCACTGCTGGGGATTGCTGATCATGCTGTCAAAGCATGAGTGGAGACAAGATTCTACAATTTTGTTTTACAGTCCATGTTTAAGGGAGGATTTTCCCAAGTTGGTTTTGCCTCTTTCCTTGGTTCATATGGACTTGTAGTATGTAAAAGGGTGACTAAGCCTTGTTGTTAGGCCCTATATTTTTTATTTATTACTCATAAAGTCAGGCTTAAGGGGGGGTGTTAGAATAATCAAACCCATAGTATTACCCACTTAGACATTAATTCATTTATTTTTGTCTTATTTGCCTAGTTCATGAGTCCCACCATGTTCAAGTTGCTAATTGCCTATCCATAGAGGTCAAACTTGCCATCTTCGACTCATGTAGCACTTGAGAAAGCCTTAGGAATCAAATCTGCTTTATTCCTGGCCTCCTAGGCGCCCTTCTGCTTTTTCTGCTTTGTTGACTGCTTTTTCAATTTTTAAAGCACATAAGGAAAGCAAGACTAGGTGAGGTGAACCTATTTTATTCCCCTTTCATCCTCCACTCTTTCCTCCATGCAAAAGCATGTATGAGCTGCCATTCCACCACTCATCAGCTTGCCCATGCGCCCTTGCCAATTCGTGAGCCTCATGACAGATTTGGGATCAGCTTTTTACACCTATGGGGGATTTGCCTATTTTGGGTAAGCCTGCTTTATGCTAGTTTTGGATGCCTCCTTATGCATTCGATCTCTTGACTTATTCTATATATTCAGCAACCTATGTTATTACAGGGTTGGCTATTGTACACTGAGTTAATATAATTTTGTGTTACGGCTCCATTTTCAGTCTCCATTGTTGACAATTTTTCATGATCAATTGTAATTTGTTGTGAGTGAAATTAATCTATTGCTGGTCAGAATTTCTACACAAAGAAAAACCATACCTCATTATCCTTCATGTCCAACATGTCCCAGAAACAATGCATTACAATATCCATTAAAGTACTTAAAACAATAAGAGTAATAAGAGTAGCAATCTATATCAAATCTAACTTGTTAATGAAAGACAACAATACATAACAGTAGCATGATATATCATATTTGACCCAATTATAAACTCAACATAAGATAACTCAAAACAAGATGTTAGGGCAGAGCTCCCTTATCCTCACAAAAATTGATTCTAAAAAGACTTCACCATATTAGTGTTAGGCTACTTGCATGCTACTGAACTAGAAAAAACATTCCTATGAAAGGATAGTGACTCGTAACTAGAAAAGATTCTAAAATAGACTATCCAGCCATCACAAATAAATAAAAGTAGGAGCACAATAGCACGACCAACTCTCAATAAAAAACGACAGCAAAGTACTCCAAAAAATTCACATATGGTAGCGCTATGGTATATGGCACCTAAGGAGGGCTCTTAAGGTCAACATAAGGGTGGAAATTCCCCCTAAGGGGTCACACTAGTCATCAACAAGCTGGATGCCAACATTTAAGGGTTTTATAGCTCCACGTTACCATGCAAGGGTCAATCACGAGTCATCACAAGGCTAAACATCACATACAAGTAAACATGCATGTAAACATAATGTAACAATGAAAAATGACATCATACTAGGCTCACGCACATTAATTCAATGTGAGGGTAGGTTTCCTACCTAGATATCATGTGGCAATAAGTCTCATGTGTCTCATGCAAAGATTGGAAGCTCATAATCATCATCACTGGATAAGAAAGCTCAAGTGGTCATCTCATCTTCCTCGGGTTAACTCAGGAAGGGGTAACCAGCTCCTTAAGGATAACCATAGTCTTTGGAACACCTTTACAAAAATAAGCTATGCACTGAATAATACAAATACAAATCTTAAATGTATACAACTACATTTTTTTATTTTTTTATTTTTTTTCATAAATTCCAAGATGGGACAACTAATTTATTTTCATTTAATGTTGAAATTGTTGTGCCCTCTCTTTTTGTTGATTGTGTTGGCATGCTCTCACGTACCATACTTCTAATACATAAAATAGTAGGGCATGGAGGTCGTTGGTGAGGGGCATCATTATTTCCAAGATCATTACAATGATCTTTACCTATTGGCTAACTAGTTGAGACAGTTAGAGTTTTTAGTGGTTATGCCATTTGTTCCTCTTCCATTTGAGCATGAGTAGGTACATGCTTCGCCATTTACAGAAGAAAATTTATTACTACACGTCATCAATTATATATTTGAAATCATAATAAATACTTATATTTTATAGCATACATACCTGAATCATGGCTAGGTTGCTCGCAACCAACATGAGGCAACTCCCCACCATAATCGGGTACTATTTAGGTACTGCAACAATTGCTTCTTTTGTTGCTCTCACCCTGAAAACCAAAAAAAGAAATTTATTTTTTACATATACAAATTTGATATAACATAGAATTCAAGTCCAAAGTAATGTGAACAAATTGAACATGCACAGATGGTTTTATTTACCTTTATGTGCATTAATGGGGAAATTGGGGTTTTCCCGAAGCTTTTTTGACATTCCAACACATGTTGAAAACCATAGTTGAAGCCAAGCCTCCATTCTTCTTCAGTGGATGCTTCTTGAAAATCATTTCCCTACAATGCATAACACCATAAAAATTATTTGTTTGCTACAGTGATAAATAAATTATTTGTTCTCTATAGTTAAAAAAAACTTGGCTACAAATAGTGATCATTCGTTTCTTACAATCCGAGCTCTTAGTTTTTGATATCCAACCTAGCCTAGTTTTTACTTCCCATGATTTTCTATCCTTTCCTTTGTCACTTTAGAGGTATCGATGAGCCTATGAAAGGTTTCACATATGTTATATATCACAACTTAAATATATTTAAAAGTAAAAAAAAAATTATTTAATATTTTTCATTGAAAATATGATTTGTGACATACCTTCTTGAACTGAATGGATGAGTATTTCCTTGTTTTCTCAATGCCTTCTCCTTTTCTTCATCCATGAGCGCTTTCCACTCCTTCTCTGGAACCATCAGAGGATGCTCATACTTTGTGTTAATTTGCAAATTGTCCCTATAATTTTCCTTACCATATTTCAAATTTAAGCCACCTGCTACGGTGACACCTTTTTTGTTGAAGGTATCACCAAAAAAGTTAACCATGTGGTTCATCAAATCATATTTTAATTTGTCATTTTGGGAATTCCACCGTGTACGAATGGTGGGCCCAAAAATATCCAAAGCCTCTCATGCAAGTTCTTATAAAAAACATTATTTCCTGCAAAAAAAATATGATCATTAATTAAAAATAATTTTAGGTATGTGGCTTTGAATTATATGAAAAAAACTGAATTAGTTAAATAATACATGCAATATTTGGTATATTGATTGGAACATGGTCATTTTCCACCGAGAATGTAATGGGAAATTATCCCTTTCTAACCACACATACTGATTCAAGATAACAACTTTCACATTCGAGGCTACTCTCCTCTCTAACATCTTGTGAAGTAGTATTGGGTGAAGGGCCCTCCTGATCTCCAACATTCAGTGAGATTGTAGCATCTAAAGGGAATTGCTGGTTAGGAGAGTCAAATATCCTTATTGGTATGGTATATTGACATTGTGTTGAACCATCGCTACTACCAATAATGACATCTACATATTGTACTTGATGTACAGGAGTTGTCTCCAAAAATTCCTACAAAAAAGAAAACTTTAATTGATTAGATCATATAAAAAATAGAGAACTAAATAACATAAATGAATATATGTCTCATAGTTCATATAATATTTTAGAGATGCCACTTACCCTGTACTGTACTATTGTTTTCCTCAAGTCATAAATTCTTGCTTTGATTTCTTCGATGATGGGTCTAATCTTTATTAGTGCAAGAAGTTCGTGATTGTAGTTTTTCAAAGCCTTGTTTGCAGTTCCCATTGGGTCAGATGAATAAAATATATCTTCCTTAGTGACCACCTCATCATCGTGATGTGGTGTTCTCTACGAACATCCATCAATAAAAGTAGTTCATTTATTCTTATCATTACAAAAATTCACGCGAAAAAAAAACATGCATTTAATAATAATAAAAAAATTACTCTAATAATGTTTAGGTACCATTGGGGATTTCCCATGGTCATCCTGCCACAATGCAAGAAGAAATGCAATTTCATATTTAAAACTAAAAATTGAACCATGTCTAATAAACATGATTAATGAAGAAAAAAATTAGTGTTAATATGACAATCACGTTTACCTAACAAGAAGCTACAGGCGTGTTGTGAGTATCCCCCTCAAACAATATGATAAGCATGATATCATCTTCAAATATCATAGTTTTTATAATATTCCCATATAGTTTTTACAATATTCCTGCACGGTATTTATGATACACCAACACAATGTTTACGGAATGTTGGGTTATAGGTGCATAGTATGTTGAAGGTGTTTAAGGATACACTTAACCATGATCATAACTGGCATGGTGATAGTGGGAGAAAAAATAATCTCATGTGATATGATGATGGTTGAAGGGGTGTCCTTGATGCATGTTTACCCTTATGATAACTACAACATTATTCAAATGACTTCTTCTAGATTTTGATATAATTAGCAAGAATGACCTGAAAAACACTTGTTGTTGATTATATGACTTACATAGAGTTGGTTATCGATATTTTTATCATTGTATGAAGACAAATCCTAGAAATCACATGAATACTTGAGATAATGTATGGATGAACATATGGAGAAGCTTGAAGAATAATTGATAAGGGACCATCTATGAGACAAGTTAAGTACTGCATACTGTTGTGCATACACATAGTATACCCAATGGCAGATTTGAACTATTATGGACAAAGAAGTTTAGTGGAATATTTGAATATTTTTTGAAGACATCTTGAGGGAAGATCATAGAATAAATTTACATATGAAATAATTATAGCAAGGGTGTATGCTTAAACATTAAATAGCTACAGTAGCGTAATCAATACATTCATGATACGATGATATGCGATCATCACCCTTGTTAAGTTGTGGAACAAATTGTAGTAAATTTTGTGAGAATAAAAGGTGTAGATGGAACATTAAAATCCTCTCAAATATTGGTTTTTCAAAGGCATACTCAAGCTTGCTAAAAGATATATCAGTCCTGATCAAGCTCAGAATTTGAACAACCTAATGACTTCTTACATTAACAGTGACAATGTTGGAAACTTGGCCTCTTAAGAAGTTATTTTGGCATGAATATAAGCTTAGACTGATTTGGGTTTTCCCTTAAGACATTCTAAGGATATCAAAGCATTGAATACAGTTAAACTATCATGGCATGACAGCTCGAGGAGTTGATAAGTAAATACCACAAGGAAGTGACCTTATTCACATTAATTTGACAAAAAAATGTAATGCCACATGACAGGGAGTGATTTTTTTGACAACTTAACTAGATAGTGATCAAAGTGACCAAACTATGGACTTCTCATTGAAGTGGTTGTGAAAACTTATTGATATGATAGATGATTGCAGATGGACATGAGATCCTATTGAAGGCATCCAAGCATTGCTAAGCATATGGATGCAACTACAGATCTATGAAGTGATCATCAAACACTGATGTTTATGATGTTTGAAGATTCAAAATAGCCTACAGATACATTCATTTTCAAGTATCCAAAGGATATTTGACATGACATCAAATGTTTTTTCAAGGTACGACAAATAAGGGTCATTGCATCACACAGTAAGTTATGGTTTTTTCTAGGTTTTCAGTAAGAACCAAGTAAGTCAATTAGCATTTGTTAAGTATGTATCAAACTCTGGTGCCAATAGTCTATGTTCTTTATGGAAAGCAACCAACCCTTCATTTACCTATGTTAAGTATTCAAAGCAAGAGCAAGTACAAGTTCCCTATGTGATGTAGAAGAGATTAGGACGGGTTATAAGGTTGAGTAAAGTATGAATCTTGGTAGAGTTCCTATTTCAAGTTGAGAAATTTAGATATGTATGAAGAACCAAGTGCTAGTTTATATGTTCACTATAAATAACTAGGTGATGCAAGTTGTACAAAATTGGGTATTAATAAGATATTAGAAATGAGTTTGATATCATTGGGTCTTTAAAACTCACCACCGGGTGGGATTTCCTCCTTCTAGGGTGTTTCATCTCAACTACAATACAAAGAGAAGAGGACCATTATATTTACTATTTTAATTCCCATGATAGTTACTCTTCAAATTAAGCATTCAAGTTACATAGTGTTTTGTATATAATCACATCTATATATTTGTAATGTCCTAAGTCTATTGTGTAGACTTGAACACTTTAATTCTGTAATTTTACTTAAATAATTATGAAATTTAATTGGTTCACACAGAGCCTTCTCGGATTGGGGAAAATGAGGGTTTCTTCTGGGACATTTTGTAGATGACAAGAGTGATCAGTGGGCAGCAAACAAAGATATTATAGACATGGAATTTCCTCTTCCCTAACACATTTAGATCTGGTTCCATTTAGGTTTCAGAATCGGCACCATGGAAACCTACTACCACGCTTCTGGGCAGCCAAAGCATGAAACTAAGGAGAGTAGTTCGTTCTATTTCAACTATAGGCTTCAGGAAAATTGCATAGGTTTGTTACAGGATTAATTTAACATAAAAAAAATTATATAAATATTTTTCTGAGGTTCTAAAAATTTTAAGGTGTTTTGGGTGAATTTGCGGATTTCTGAAAATTTTGGTCAAGAGAAACTCTACGCAGAGGAGGATGAAAAAGGGTGGTATGGACAAAACCAAAAAGGGTTTTGGAGATTTATATGGGAATTTAGGACTGTTACTGACCCATAGGAACTGACAGAGCTCAGTTTGAGTTTATAGATCCTGTTTTGCATCAATTTTAGTAAAACTAGTTATTAAAAACTAGTAATCTAGCTAGGGTCTTAAAAAATCAATTAAATCAGCTTAAATACACTATATGTAAAATATGATATTTCTAACAGAGATAAATATGATATATATGAACATAAATACTTATTTCAATCACTTCCCCATCAAGAATTATTTATTACAACACTCATATTCACTCAATCCCCCCATACATTGAACAAATGAGACCTTTTATGAAACTGAGATAATATTATTTAGGGTCTGAGATATCTCAACCTGATAAATGAAATTTTCAGAAAATAATGACACTATAGAACATAAATTAAATTATTGACTAACCATTACAAATATGCTTCCAAAATTAAGGGGCAGGAGGCCTGAATCATGACCAGCAAGGGGTTGTGAGCATAGGTGAAGCATGGGCTTCATTGGAGCTTGAACTAAACTTGGTGGAGGCTGAAAATAAATCTTATTATACTTCAATGTATGCAAGCTATCACTCCACACCTGCAATGGAAGAGAAGGGGATGGAAGGAGAGGGGAATGGAAGGCTGAGGCTCATCTCCCAGTAGTCTAAGGCACAACACTCTGAAGTAATGCTCACATAAGCATTCAGAAATCAAATCATCAACCAAACTGAAGCAATGGGTTCAAATTTATCTTCTATATACTTATGGATGACCTTCTTAGTAAGTTGAGGCCAATGGTGACATGTGAGAGAAAGTCAACCCCATGGGTGACCTAACCCTAGCCACAAAAGCACCCCCTTTGGGAAATTAGGCAATTAGGACCATGTGGAATTGTTTCCAAATCCAAATCATCCTTCACAATTAGAAACTACACCCTCCCTTAGTCAAAATCTGCCTCTTTTGAGTTATGACAACTTTCTGCTTTTCCTGGGTCATAAGAAAACTCTTTCTTTCCTTAAAAAACTTTCCTGCTTTTACCTCTGTCTACTTTTTTTGCTTTTAGGAAACTTCCCTTTATTCTCCTGCTTGCTTTTTCCATGGGCTTTCTTATTTTTACCAAAGAAAGTTTAATAGCTTTCCCCAATGCGCCCTCCTAACATGGCAGCCTTAATTCCACATCATTATTGTGCATAATAAATACAATTGCTGAAATAAAATTAAATACATGCCTTAGAACAATTATTAGTAAAAATTTATCCTAGGAGGAATAATTAATAACAACTTGAGCCCCTAGGAACTTAACATGGTCAACACTTTTAATGGTCAATTTGAGGGGTCATGACAGCATTCCTCTCCTCACAATCTTGGATGTAAAGGTGTTAAAAACAACTATGACGGCCTCAACAAACCATGTACATGTTTTTCATCATGTACATGAACAGGATATGTTAGGTTTATTTAAACCAGTTTCATCTATTCCAATTCTATCAGGGTTATTCAAAATTGTATACTCATCTTCAAAGAATTTTTGTCCTTGCTTACCCTTTTATGGAATAATAATCTTAACCCTTTTATGGTAGAATAATATTACCTTACATAATGACCTCACATAATTAGTTATATACAAACTCCTTAAGGGATTCTTTCAGTATTAGCGAGTATTACCTATCTAGAAGTATTACCCCTTTAATTTAGATTTACCCGCTCCTGCCCATTCTATGTAACAACCTAGTTATTTAGTTATATGTGCAGACCTTAGAGCATTGAGTCTTATTCTTGACCTAAAAAATTCAGGATTAGT
Source organism: Pseudotsuga menziesii (assembly GCA_001517045.1). Classification (NCBI taxonomy): domain Eukaryota; kingdom Viridiplantae; phylum Streptophyta; class Pinopsida; order Pinales; family Pinaceae; genus Pseudotsuga; species Pseudotsuga menziesii. The sequence continues at coordinate 189,074 of LPNX010028468.1, forward strand.
CACCCGGTTTAAGACAACCCTAAGAGATTTTTTATATTTAGTTGTGTAGACCTAAGAGACAGATCTAGCATAAAGAATTTTTTTTACCCTGTTTAAGACAACTACTTAATTATTTAACTTCCTACTTATTCATTGGCCATATGGTACACTGTAGAGTTATTTTTATTTCCTTATATATGCAACTTACTAGACACTCCTCTAGAAATAGTTATTTACTTTTTTATTTTCATTTTTATTTATCATTTTATTCTCAAAAAGCTCATGAATTGTTATTATTATAGAATGAAAAGCAAAAGGATGGGTAGGAGATAATGGAAAAGATGATGAGAGCTTGAAAAATGTAGAACATACTAAGAAGACACCGAGAATACAATCCCAGGGATAAAATCCATTAAGTTGAGGCTCTTACACATGCATTGCAAATGACCTTCAGACCTCAGTTAGATTTTAGAAGGACTTATTCTTTAAACAAATAATGTATATAAATCACATTGGAAATCCATTAATGATAGAAGGAAAGCCTGATTTGAGCATAAAAAAGGTGAAGGGAAGCTGGAGGAAGTCAGATCATCACTTTACTGCAAGATACAATTGTGGCACTTGCAATGATCTAACAACCTTTGTAAAGATATGTCTCCAACATGTCAATATGATGACACTACAAATTTTGGGATTTGCTAACCCCCGGTCCTAAAGTTTGAGTGGCCTCTAATATGAAAGATATAACACCCTTCAAGTCTTGACCAAGGGCTCTCCAAGGTTCCCTAGTCCAGGAATCAAACCCTTTATCTATCAATAAAACCCTTACTAGAAAATGATTTAATGGATTAAATGAAAGCAGATGACTTACCGAAAACATATATGTGGGAAAATAGTATACTGGAAGCGCATATGATTTTCCTAATTCCTTATTGACCTTCACCTTTGCTTATGGGTCTCAATCTCAATCCACCAATGTCCCTTTACATATCTTCTGGAGATGAAGCGGCTAGACAGCCTTGAAGATAGAAAACCCCCAAAGCTGGGATACCATTAAATTGAGCTAAAGTCCGACACCCACTCAATAAAAAATGCATGTAGGAAGAACCCAGACTAGGGGTTCATTGAATGAACAAGAAATGCCTCCTCTGCAACCTTGGAACCTCCTCTACGACCTCGGGCCTAGTTTGTGGGTGAGGTAAGTGAAAATCCTTCTCTGCGAACTCAGGCCTAGTTCGTGGGTAAGGAAAGTGAAAACCAAACTTCCTCTATGACCTCGGGCCTAGTTTGTGGGTGAGGTAACTAAAAAAACTCCGATGCAACCTTGGAAACTACTCAGCGTCATCAGGCGTAATTTGTAGGTGAGGTAAGTGAAATATGTAAAAATCGGTTGTCGCAACAGGGGGAAAGTAAGATGGATATTTTAATTGTTATTTGTTTTTTTAATGTTTTAATTATTTAATATTTATATTTACTATTTATTTTATGTATGTATTATATTATTTATATTTATATATATTATTTGATTTATTTTAATATTTATATTTTATTATTAATATATATTTTTATTTTATATTTAATATTTATTATTTATATGAGGTTGATTAGGATGTCAATGATGATGACGAAAATGATGATGATGATGAGGAGGATTATGATAATAATGATGATCATAAATATGAAGATGATGATCGCCATGATTATTCTAATGAGTATGAACATGATGATTATTATGGAGATGAACATGATGACGATGATGAATATGATGACAACATTGATGATGATGATTATAACATTGTCGATGATGATTATGATGATGATACCATTGATGATATTAAAGATGAAGATGATGATGGTGATGATGATGATAATGATGATGATGATGATAAGATTGATGATGATGATGCTTAGGATGAGGATGAGGTTGATTAGGATGTTGATGATGATGATGATGAAGATGAAGAAGAAGAAGAAGAAGAATAAGATGTGTGGAAATTAAGGCCAGCAATAGATTAATTTTACTCACAACAATTATCAATTGATCATGCAAAATTGCTCACAAAAGAGACTGAATATGGAGCTGTAACACTAAATTGTATTAAATGAGTGTACAATAGCCAACCCTGTAATAACATAGGTTTCTGAATAAATAGAATACATCAAGAAATTGAATGCATGAGGAGGCATCCAAATCTAGCATAAAGCAGGCTTACCAAAAATAAGCGAATCCCCCATAGGTGTAAAAGGCTGATCCCAAATCTGTCATGGAGCTCACGAATTGGAAAAAAGGCATAGGCAAGCTAAAGAGTGGTGGAATGGCAGCTCATACATGCTTTTGCATGGAGAAAA
>LPNX010028468.1:192361-204516 GCA_001517045.1 Pseudotsuga menziesii
TTTTCACCAAACAAAATTCAGTGATAGAAAGAAGCTATCAATCTTGGCATAACAAGCCCTGGGGGCTTGCTTTAGCCCATACAATGACTTTCTCAACCTGCACACAAGAGAAGGGTTAGTAGAAAAACCTTGAGGCTGCTGAATATATATCTCCTTAGTGAGATCTCCATTCAGGAAGGCACACTTTACATCCATGTGATGTACCTCCCATTGCCTTGAGGCTGCAATGGCTAGAGCTAGCCTGATGGAATCCATTTTTGCCACTGGGGAAAAGGTCTCATTGTAATATATGCTATGAACCTGTGAGTATCCCTTGGCTACCAATCTGGCCTTGTACTTTAGTGGTGAACCATCAGCAGCAAATTTGGTCTTATAGACCCACTTACACTGTACTAGTTTTCTCCCTAGGGGAAGATCCACTAGCTCCCATGTGTTGCTCTTCTGGAGTGAGCTGAACTCCTCCTTCATGGCTGTTTGCCATCTTGGATCTCCTAATGCTTCTTCATATGTTTGAGGATCAGACTCCACCATCAAAAAGAATTTTTCAGCAAACATAGGATCCTTCATGCACAGACCACTCTCAAATTGAGATCTAGTCCTCCTTGGGTCATTGGGATCCCCAGCTAGCTCACCTGCTGCATGTAGTGTATTGGCTTCCCTTTTTGGCCTTGTGGGGCTGTTAGGGTCTGCAATAAACTCATATACATCAAAAAAATCAGAATCATCATGTTCAACAAACTCTTTACTTACTTCTTGAGGTTCAGGTGGTGAAGAGGCTTCACCAACTTCCACTTCTGCAAGGGGTTCTTCTTCAAACTGAACACACCTTTCAATGAAGGCTTTGTTTGTGCTCAAATTTATAAACTTGTACCCTTTTGAATATTTAGAGTATCCAACAAAAATAAACTCTTGGATTTGGGGCTGCAAAGCCTTCCTCTTCTCTGCCGGGATTCTAGCCCATGCCTTTGGGCCAAAAATCCTGAAATGGGTGACATCTGGCTTGTGCCCACTCCACGCTTCGAAGGGAATCATACCATAAAGCTGTTTGTGAGGCACCCTATTTTGAACATAGGATGAACAGTTGATAGCTTTGGCCCAGTACTTTGGTGGCAAAGTTTTGGCCTCCATCATGCATGTTGCCATCTCCTTCAGTGATCTGTTCTTCCTCTCAGCAACACCATTTTGCTGTGGTGTGTAAGGGATAGAATGATGCATTTGAATACCTGAATCTACACAATATTTAATAAACTAAGACTTGACATACTCACCACTGTTATCAGATCTGAGGGCCTTGAGTTTCCTTCCAGACTGGTTTTCAACCAAAGCCTTAAAGACTTTGAATAGGCCAAAAACTTCAGACTTGTGTTTCAGGAAGTGAACCCAGCAATACCTGGAAAAGTCATCAATGAAGGTCAATGCATATTTGGCCTGACTCATAGACCTATGAGGGAATGGACCAGCAACATCACTATGGATCAGCTTGTGGGGTGCAGAGGTTCTCTCATGACTAGCTCTCTCAAACTTATGCTCTGGGTGTTTTCCTAGGATACAACCTTGGCAGACTCCTTTGGAAAATTTTATCTTGGGCAAGCCTATGACCATTTCTTTCTCACTAAGATCAGACAGATACTTGTAATTTATATGGCCAAATATTTCATGCCATAGCTTGCTGGCTTCATTAGCATGAATGAGAAGAGCAGAGGGGTTTGAGTAAGGTAGGAAGTGTGAGAACATGTATACCTTTTGAGCATGATTCACAACTCCTTTTGCAATGACTCTACCAGTTGAAATCTCCGTGATCTCAACTTCATCGGGGGAGAATATGACCTTCTTAGGAGACCCAGTGTGGGTCATCTGGTACACTGACAGGAGGTTGGAGGTGAGACCAGGGACATATAGCACATTGCTAAACTGACCATGATCAAGATCTATTCTTTCTTTTGCCTTTACTTTCAGTGAGAGAGTCATCTCCCAGTACAATAGATGGTCCTTTCGACATGTCCAGTGAGGAGAAGGCCTCCTTAGTCGAAACCATGTGTCTTGAAGCTCCAGAGTCAATGATAAATCTGGGTGAGCATGACGTGCCAACAACTAGAGCATGAACTCTCTCTCTGTCATCTGGACTTGATCCTCCTTCTCTTTTCTTTGAGCTTTCTGGAAGGGATATGCCATTCTTCTCCAGGAGATTTGTCAGCATGTCTATCTGCTTTTTCATACAAGAGCTTTCAGAGTGATTGCCCTTATTGCAGTATGTGCACTTGTTCATTTCACCTTTGTTCTTCTTCTTCTGGTTATTCTTCTTGGGACCTTGTTGATCCTCCGGAGACTGTTTCTTGTCTCTCTTTTGCTCAGGTGGCTTTTTAGCTTTCTTTTTTCTTTTTGAATCCACCCTTGAATCTCCGGAAATCAAAGCTTGATATTTGGATGGTTTGATGGTGCCCATCATCACCAGCTTGTCCTGTTCTTGTGTGAGAGATTCCATGAAATATGCAAGGCTAGGCATATTCCAGGTTCGAGCTGTCAGTTTTGTGGCATAGAAGGTCGAAACAAACACTGAATAATCAGGGCCTAGCTTCGAGAGGATGTCCAGTACGAGCTGATCATGTTTATTTTCAATACCACATTGTTTCAGCTACAAAACTAGTGCTTTGAACTTGGAGAAATATAGCTGCAGGGATTCAAAGCTTGTTGGAATCAGAGAAATCAGCTCATTTTCGATTCGATGTCCCCTCATCTCATCTGTCTTTCCAAAAAGATCAGCAAGCTTCTCCCATACTTCATTCGATAATGTCAATCCATCGAGATGGAAAAGGAGGTCTCTTGAAATACTCAGGCACGAGAGGCCATAAGCCTCATCCCTTCTGTTGTGCCATTTTATCTTCTCTGTAGCTGCATTGGGCTCTGCTTCTATTGCCATAGTCACCTGTAGAGGCCTTTCTCTCTCAACAGTATCTCCATCTCTGCTTTCCATTCAAAGAAATTGAAGGGAGTTAAGATAGTTTTCTGTGATTGATCCATAGCTCTAGAAAATCTGTCCCGACTGTCAGTAGAAGGCTCCCAGTCTTTGATATCGAACCTGCAAAAAAAAATTTGAAGGAGAGAAACAACCTACAATGGCTCTGATACCATGTGGAAATTAAGGCCAGCAATAGATTAATTTTACTCACAACAATTATGAATTGATCATGCAAAATTGCTCACAAAAGAGACTGAATATGGAGCTGTAACACTAAATTGTATTAAATGAGTGTACAATAGCCAACCCTATAATAACATATGTTGCTAAATAAATAGAATACATCAAGAAATCGAATGCATGAGGAGGCATCCAAATCTAGCATAAAGCAGGCTTACCAAAAATAAGCAAATCCCCCATAGGTGTAAAAAGCTGATCTCAAATCTGTCATGGAGCTCATGAATTGGAAAAAAGGAATAGGAAAGCTAAAGAGTGGTGGAATGGCAGCTCATACATGCTTTTTCATGGAGAAAAGAGAGGAGGACGTGTAGGACAAAAAACACGTCAACCTCACCTAGTCTAGCTTTTCCTTTTGCCTTAAAACACTGAAAAAGCAGGCAATAAAGCAGAAAAAGTAGAAGGGCACCTAAGAGGCCAGGAATAAAGTAGAATTGATTCCTTTAGCTCTCCCATGCACTCCATGAGTCAAATATGGAAAGTTTTACCATTATAGATAGGAAAATAACAACTTGCACAAGGTGGGACACATGAACTAGGCAAATAAGACAAAAATAATGGAATTAATGTCTAAGTGGGTAAACTATGGGTTGATTATTCTAACATGATGATGATGCCATCGATTATTTTAAATATGGATATGTTGATGGTGATGATGATGATTATGATACCATTAATGATCATAAATATGAAGATGATGATGGTCACGATTATTCTAATGAGTATGAACATGATGATGATTATGGAGATGAACATGATGATGATGATGATAACATTGATGACGATGATGATGATAACATTCATGACGATGATGATTATAACATTCATGATGATGAGGCTGAGCATGAGGATGAGGATGATTACTATGTCGATGATGACGATGATGAAGATGATGATGATTACAATGATTATGATGATGATGATGATGATGATTATGATACCATTGATGATCATAAAGATGAATATGATGATGGTTATGATGATGATGATGATGATGATGATGATGATAACATTGATGATGATGTTGATTATAACATTAACGATGATGAGGCTGAGGATGAGGATGAGGTGTATCAGGATGTCAATGATGATGATGATGATGACGATGACGACGATGACGATGACGACGACGACAACGACGATGATGATGATACCATTGATGATATTAAATATAAGATTATGATGGTGATGATGATGATTTTGATAACATTGATGACGATGATGATTATAACATTGATGATGATGAGGTTGAGGATGAGGATGTTAGGACTATTAATCCTCCCTTGTCCATACTTTCTATTAGATTAATTATCCTAACTTGGGAACCTCAATTAATTAAATGGGCACACTAGTGCAATTCGGTCTAGATGGCCCAATGGGGTCATATGTACCAGTCATTAAAGTGTGGGGGAAAATGCTAGAGGTTAACTTCCACTTATTGCATGTGCATGCATAAGTGGGGGTGCCTCCTACACCAATCCCTACATTTTAGGAGCCACTGGGAGTCCCAGCACCAACCTACCTTAGTTAGTTGGAGTTAGCACTAGTTAGCCTCAGTTAGCCTTCAGTTACCTTTAGATGACTCACTATCAGTTAGCTAGTGCATGCTTTGCATGGATAATGCATGCATGCATGTGAAGGAGCACTTTTGTACATCTACCACACTCAGTTGCACTGAGTTAACTAGTTTTTACTGCTTGTTGGAGTTATTGGTCATCGGAGAGTTGATTTGATGGACTCTGATATTGATTGGGAGACCTTGAGTTAGAGATTCAGTTAGATACAGTCTTATCCACTTGGAGGATTCCAATTTATTACTCATGCATTTTAATTCTACCTATTTGTAATCTATTATACACCGGATATTATAATGATGAATATACTATAAATTCCTGAGAAATACTTGTCCATTTCCTTTGTGGTTTATTTTGCTTTTTTTGTATGTTCATTCTCCATTCAATTTATGCAACATAATACAAAATCTCTACTTTAATATCTTAATGGAATTCAAATTCTAATATGGTTTCAGATCATTCTCAGGATGGTTTCATGCTTGCTTCTCCTCATCGAACATCAGAAGCAGCTAGCTTTCTACAGAAGTCCCCTATGAAAATTTGCTAGCTTTGCATACATTTAGAGCAATAGAGAGGGCATGATGGACCTTGAAAACATGTTCATGTCTAGAGGAAAAACATGATTCTAACTATTCATATGTTTTATGGTTATTTGCAGTGAAATTGATAAGTACTACGTAGGTCAAGAGAAGCATTTGCAGTCTTCCAGTGGGAGCAATTATGAGTTCTCAAACTCCTGAGCCACAGATCCTCACAACTTCCAATTACCTTGATTGAAGGATTGATATGCAGATGGTCTTGTGCAAGCATGGCTACCACAAGGTCATACATGGATGTGAGGCTGAGCCTCATTAGTCAATTGAGTGGAACAAGTTTCTAAACCGTTGTTATGAAGCCTTGGGGTACTTATGTACTTATATTTCTAGAGATCTCCTCTTCCATCTGGAAGGATTTAGGAATCCCAGAGAATCCTGAGAGAATCTTGATATCTTGTGTAACAAACAAGATGAGCTTTGGGGACACATTCTGGAGAATGAGCTGGTATCTTTACATCCCAACAGTTTCGAGACTATTGAGTAATTATTCTCCAAATTCAAGTCTTTAGTACTCCAATGTAGATAGTGCGGGATAGAATGTAAGGATGAGCAGAATGTCCTTTCTATACTTAGTAAACTAGGCCCTAAGTACTCTGTCTATTTCTCTATGTTTCACTCCAAGAGGGAAAGCATTACTGATTGGAAACTACCTTCTCTAGATTCATTCTACGAGTCCTTAATCAAAGAAAAAAACAAATTGATTTGAATGGGAGTCATCCAGACCTCCAAAGATCAAGTTCTATTGGTTACTGACTCTTACAAAGAGAAAGCAAAGGGGAAATCAAAGAAGAAGGAGCCAAAAGTGGTTGATTCAAAGCCTAAAAAAAATCAGCAAGCTTTCGAAAGGGCTCCTGTCTCTAAGAAGAAGAAATTTGGGAAAACATTATGTCCATACTGTGAAAAAGGGTATCACCTTGAAGATCATTGTATGAGTAAGGAACTTGATGAAATGTATGATCTTCTCAAGCAGCATAACATTCAAAGAGAAAAATAGTCTGATAATGGACATGAAAGATGTCATTCTTTGAAAGAAGGACTTTCTCGGTCTATAGCCTATTCGATTGATTTCGGAGCCTCTAACCACATGGTTTCCTCCAAGGATCTCTTATCGTCGTTCAGTGTCAAAGAAGGGCCCACTATTCATATGGGAGATGATTCTCAAATCCCAGTAGTAGAGAAGGGAACCATCAGAGTGAAGTATGGTGTGTACATAGATTTCCTATATGTGCCCTCACTTGCAGCTAATATGTTATTTGTTTACCAGATGACCCATATTGGCTCACCAAAGCAAGTATTGTTTGGACTTGACTCAGTAGAGATCACCAATATCTCAACTGGGGAGATTGTAGAGAAAGGGATTGCTGATCATGCCTCCAAGGAATACTATTTCTCTCACTTCATGCCATTCTTAGTTCCAGCAACATCACAGCTACCATTCAAATTTGATGAAGGTATAAACATTCCTTCACTTCCTATTTTAGTTTCAGTTTTAAATCCTGACATTTCCAATTCAGATTCAAAAGAGGAGTCATCTCAGTTTGATATAGAAATTGAGCTTGTAACTCAAAGGGATCTAGATCTAGATCTAGCATCTACCTCATTCCAGCAACCTAAATGGGCCAGGAAGCTCATAGAAGCAGCTGGAGATGGTGCTAGGGATCCATATGACAAAGAAGAATGAGGTACTAGTATCAGAAGGAGAGTGTAGCACTGTCTCACATAGATCCTCTTCTTACTAAAAGGTGTATTATGATGCTTGGTTCATATTCTCAATCCTTTAGAGAGGCTTTCCATGATCCTAGATGGCACGTAGCCATGGATGAGGAGTTTGATTCGCTACATGATAAGCAAACCTGGGAACTTGTCTCCTTACCTCCAAGAAGGAAGCTTGTACAGTGCAAATGGATCTACAAAACCAAAATAGCCGCTGATGGGACCATAACTAAGTACAAGGCTCGATTGGTGGAAAAAGGGTATTCTCAGGTCCAAGGTTTGGACTACAATGCGACATTCGCTCCAGTAGCCAAAATTGACTCCATCAAGCTGGTATTGGCCATTACTGCTTCCAAGAGATGGGAAGTACACCACATGGATGTGAAGAGTTCCTTCGTCCATGGATATTTGGAGGAGAATATCTATATGAAACAACCTGAGGGGTTTATTGATGGTCCTTCCTTAGTCGACAGACTAAGGAAATCACCATATGGACTCAAATAAGCTCCAAGGGCATGGTACTCCAAGGTGGATACTTTCCTCATCTCTGAGAAGTTTGAAAAGTGGAAATATTATTGTAATGTCTACATGAAGAAGAAGGAGGGTTTCTTTCTTCTAGTTGTATTATATGTGGATGACTTTCTCATTACTAGAAGCTCTGCTGCTGGATTGAGTAGCATCAAGTCTGCTCTTAATTAATAATTTGCTATGACTGACTTGGGATTGTTAAGACAGTTCATTGGACTCAAAGTAGGTCAGAAGACTCCAGGAATCATGATCTCATAGTCCAGGTATTCATCAGATATTCTTAAGAGGTTCCACATGGAGGATTGCAAGGCAACCCCTTGCCCTTTCTTATCAGACATCAGACTTGAAGACGGTGGTTCCAAACCTTTGCTAGATAACACTCTTTACAGATAGCTCAGTGGAAGCCATCTGTATCTCACTCATTCGAGACCAAGCATATCCTGTGTTGTGAGTGTTGCTACCAAATATATGCTGGAGCCACATGAGCTGCACTAGAAGGCAGAAAAGAGGATCTTGCACTATGTCCATGGTACTATTGATTATGGGATCCACTATGATGCTGGAGAACAACTAGATATTAGAGGAAATTTGAGATCTAAAATGGGCCTCCTAAGAAAAATAATAAAATAATACTTAAAATAATAAAATAATAGTTATTAATTTTGGAGGAAGAATGAAAAAAACTACTTTTTGTGTTTGTATTTTCAACACATCTCCCTGTGTTTTTACTCAAATTCTAAATGGGAGAGCTCATTGGATGCGGAATTTAATTTTGCATCCAGCAAGTACCCACACTTCTTACTTTTGAAGGACCATGCTACCCCAAAAACAAGAAATACCAAAAAAACATGATGATGACATCACATACATGAGGAAATGCATCATCATCATGTTTTTTCAGTTATTTCTTGTTTTTGGGGTAGCAGGGTCTATCAAAAGTATGCAGTGTGGGTAGTCATTGGACGCAGAATTAAATGTCGCATCCAATGAGCTCTCCCACTTGAAATTTGAGTAAACACACAGGGAGATATGTCAAAAATATGTACAAAAAAATTAGTTTTCTTTTATGACAAATATGCCAATTAGACCATTATGGTTGACTCATTTTATTGAAATTCTATTGGTTCTTGAATTCCAACTCACAAAATTTATTGTTGGCACATTTTCTTCTAAGGCCCATTTTAGAACCCAAATTTCCTCTAATGTCTCACAGGCTTTACAGACTCAGAATGGGAAGGAGATGGAAATTATAGGAAATTCACCTCGAGTTTTGTATTCATGATTGGATATGGACAAGTTTGTTGGTCCAGCAAGAAGCAACCATCCCTTTCACTTTATTCTACAGAAGTAGAGTATCGGGGAGCTTTGAATATAGCTATTCAGGCAGTTTGGCTGCATGGCATCTTGACAGAGTTCGAGATTCAAACTTCACCTACAATAGATCTTTATTTTGACAGCCAAAGTACTATCAAGATCTCCAGTGATCATGTTTAGAAGCAGAGGACAAAGCTCATAGAAATTCACATGCACTACATTTGAGAACTAGTGCATGATAGAAATATCACACTGTACTACTTTTTGACGGACGATCAAATTGCAGATATATTTACCAAGTCTTTTACTAAAAAGACATTTTCCTTTCTCAGGTCTCTTTTGGGCATTAAGGCTTGATTCTCAGTTCCTATCTTCAGGGGTTTTTTGCCAAGAGGTTTTCCTACCTCATTTGTATTATGTCTCTTAGATTGTATATTGGGTGAGCGATGGTCTCATTAATAGGTCCCACAATTTGTCCAAGTTAGGATTCAAGGGGGGTGTTAGGATTATTAATCCTCCCTTGTTCATACTTTCTATTAGATTAATTATCCTAACATAGGAAACTAAATTAATTAAATGGGTACACTAGTGCAATTGGGTCCACATGTACCAGTCATTGAAGTGTGGGGAACAATGTAATAGGTTAACTACCACTTACTGCCCTACATTTTAGGAGCCACTTGGAGTCCCGGCACAAACCTACTTCAGTTAGTTGGAGTTAGCACTAGTTAGCCTCAGTTAGCCTTCAGTCATCTTCACATGACTCACTATTAGTTAGCTAGTGCATGATTTTCATGGATAATGCATGCATGCATGTGAAGGAGCACTTTTTTTCACCTAGCACTCTCAGTTGCACTAAGTTAACTAGTTGTTACTACTTGTTGGAGTCATTGGTTATCGAAGAGTTGATTTGATGGACTTCAATATTGATTGGGAGACCATGAGTTAGAGATTCAATTATATATAGTCTTATCCACTTGGAGGATTCAAATTTATTACTCATGCATTCGAATTCTACCAATTTGTAATCTATTGTACACCGGATATTATAATGATGAATATAATGTAAATTCCTGAGCAATACTTTTTAGTTTCTTATGTGGTTTGTTTTTATTAGTTTGTATGTTCATTCTCCATTCAATTGCTGAAACATAATCAAAACTCTCTAGTTGAAGACTGTTGGCCACTTTTCCTAACTCGCATGACCTAGGTTCTGCACAGCCCATTAACTTAACAAATACCCGACATACCAACCCAACAGAGCAAGCCCTATCGGCAACACCTACATAGAAGGCGCAGTCTCACCCGAGATATCTCTTTGATGGGTAACCACCAGAACCATGTTTCNTCCCCGACATACCAACCCAACAGAGCAAGCCCTATCGGCAACACCTACATAGAAGGCGCAGTCTCACCCGAGATATCTCTTTGATGGGTAACCACCAGAACCATGTTTCTGTGATTGTCGAGGGATTACAGTCCCTTGGCTTGCAGCTAAGGAGCTCAATGAAGGCAACAGGATGGCTGGACAAAGGAGTTAGTAATGCGCGACCAAGTAGAAATACATGTCATCGCACGTAACTTGTCCTTTATTTCCACCTCACAACTGGCACAACCTGTGCGACGTAGTTGACTCATATCAATAGACCTACGAATCAAGTCATGACTCAAGACAAAAAGCACATAGGCCAATATATACATGTATATTTCAATGACATATTTCAAACATTCATCTACTTATTACAAGATAACATCATAAATTTAAGCAGTATTTAGCATTATATAGAAATAAATTAACAAGCATTGACATAAAAATTTACCCCAACAATCATCCATTCAAACACAATAGATAACGTGGAAACCCATCTGGGAAAACCACCAAGGTGCTCTTCATTTGGCATGAGAAAAGGGTATAGCACCTTGCATTCTACAAGATACGTATTGATCTTAATATACATCTCTACGACTCAGACTTTGGTTCTCATGGTCTCTGGTTTTCTCTTCTACCCTACCTCTACTCCTAGGGTATGTGCACACAGCAGCCAGATCCATGGCTCAACAGGCCCCCCTATCGCTACCAGACTCTTCTCAAGTCTTCCTTTCCTTTGATCTCTACAACACCATAGCAAAATGGCATCCTTCACCATGGATTACCACTGAACCGACCAACAAACACTGGAAAACTGACCTAAAACATAATTACAATCAATAATAAGAAACTAAAAAGAAACCTTCTAACTATTGAATCCCTCCTATTTATACTATTTTACATGACCACACATGGTCGGATGCATATGTAGTCTCTTAATTGTCACCATCAGCTTCCCCTTAGGCTACAACTATGGTGATTATGACTTGACACAAGGCACTATCGAACTAACTTACAAATATCCCCTCATACACGCATAGCTGCAGGCTTACGCTTCCTTAAACAACCATGATCTAGATTCTGCACCTGTCGCTTTCCCACCGTTATCACTTGCATGCTCCTGCACTTTCCTTTCCTTCGCCGTCCACCTCTCAATTCTGTCTACATTGGTCCTTTGCTTCCTTCGCAATCTTCCTTTGTTTCTGATGAGCGCACGGTGCACCTTCTTTGCTTGCACGCGAGCTTCTTCCTTGTGCTCCTTTCCTAGGCCAACAGGCCCGCAACGCTCACATGTGGCTCGTCCCAAGCCATAAAGCAAGGAACATATGAGGAGGCGTGATCCATTAGAGGAAATTTGGGGTCTAAAATGGGCATTATAAGAAAATGCACCAACAATAAATTTTGTGAGTTGGAATTCAAGAACCAATAGAATTTCAATAAAATGAGTCAACCATAATGGTTGAATTGACATATTTGTCATAAAATAAAGCTATTTTTTTGTTTGTATTTTCGACAGATCTCCCTGTGTTTTTACTCAAATTCTGAGCGAGAGAGCTTGTTGGATGCAGAATTTAATTCCGCATCCAACGGGTACCCACACTGCATACTTTTGATAGACCTCGCTGCCCCAAAAACAAGAAATACCTGAAAAAACGTGATGATGACATCATCATCACGTTTTTTCAGGTATTTCTTGTTTTTGGGGAAGCGAGGTCCATCAAAAGTATGCAGTGTGGGTACCCGTTGGATGTGGAATTAAATTCCGCATCCAACGAGCTCTCCCGCTTAGAATTTGAGTGAAAACACAAGGAGATATGTCAAAAATACAAACACAAAAAGTAGTTTTTTCATTCTTCCTCCAAAATTAA
>LPNX010028468.1:204791-243287 GCA_001517045.1 Pseudotsuga menziesii
TTTTTTCTTTGGTGATGTTTCCTCCACCCCGACTTCTTTCCATACTTAGAATATTTCTAGGTTGTAATACCGATACGATTTCTTTCTTGGCACCGTCCAAAGACTCTTAATGGGGGGTTCAAGTTTTGAATTCGCTTTGGAAGACAAACTAAGCTATGCGCTTCTTATTGGGACCAACATCCCAACGAATAGTAATGTTGTGTTTTCTCTGGAACTTTTGCATCATCTTATCATAGCCCACCTCCAATTTCACCAAGGGTGGCTAGTGTCCCATTTCGACGCAACAATCCAATTGGCCTTGGTTCTTCCACCATTCTCATGCTCTCGGGGTTTTGCATGTGCTTGCTGTAGCTTGTTCTCTTGCTATTCTTCCTCAATTTCATCTTTTCCTCATCTTTCTCTTGACCACCCTTTTCACCATAGATATGGACTTTGAATACTTGTCCATATTGAAAACTAGAAAATCCCCGCAAGCAAGGATGGTAGAGGTGAATGATTCGCCAATCTTTGACAAATTTCACCATAGAGTACACGCTATAACTAGCCATGTGGCCCTTCCCCGGTTCCTCGACACATGGAGACCCCACTTGTATTGCTGGAAAATGAGCCTGCTCGCCAACCTTGCAGACTTTGTCAAATGTAGAAAGGACTATGGTTCTTACCCCACAGAGTTCGTCAAATTGGGAAAAAACTCTGGTCTTTATCAAAGTCCTATCTGGTGCCACAGACAAAGCTACTAACCTACTGAACTATAAATAGCCAAGGATAACATCACTAGAGAATTCTAGCTGGGTCGAATTAACTTGCAGACTATTACCATATTTCTTATTCCCATCTTCAAAGATACCCGACACACTGAAGGCTGCAGCAATTGATTTAGCTCGCAAGGCTACCCACCATGACCCACCCCGACCCATTTGTAACTGTAACTGGTGCTCAAGCAGCATGACCAAGTGATGTTTTCTCTAGGAGCACCCACGTGTTATAGGATAAGAATCAGGTCTCCTGTCGTGTAGGATTATCCAAGTGCATCATTAGAACAAGACCTTCCTTTGGTGTAACAGATCCTCCTTTCATATTTTCTATGATTAATGGCATCATCATTCTTATGTACTGACAATCATCATCAAATATTGACATAATGGCTAGTTACGATAACAAATTTTCCCACACTTGATCCATGTAGGGTGATGACTTGTCCCGAGAGCCAAATATTTGTGGAATCTTGATGCATTTAATGGTCTGTCAGTTCTTGCCAACTGTCTGGGACCTCCCGTCATTTGTCTCTTAATTGGTTTGCTGGTGGGTTTAGATTCCACCATTATTTCTGTGCAACTTATTGTTTGTGTGAAACTTCATCCTTGCACACAACTTCGTGTTTCCGTGCATGCTACATTGGGGTTGCCTCTCTTATTGGTTTCCTCAAATGTTTTATTTTTTTTTCGCTTTTGCACCTCGGTTTTATTTCCTTGCATAGATTTAAGTTACTGGTGCCAAATTAAGCTGCACAGTAGGATTAAACTTGTCCTGGAATGTCGTTACCATCTACTGAACCTTTGCAACTTCTTCTGCAACCTCCTCTACTTGCATGTTCAGCTGCTCAACACAGTCTGAATAGACATGTTCCCATGACTCTGCCTCTGTTGATTGCATTATGCCTTGAATCTTTTGCTGCAAAGGTTGTGTAATGTTTGTGAGTCTCTCGGCTGCTAACTGATGTCTCTCAACCTCAACTTCCCTAGACTTTTCTTTCTCGCAAAGGGTCTGCAGCTCTTATTGCAGTCTCTTGATCTCTGCATTTTTGACAAGCTTCTGCTGGAGGGGTAGCTTTCTCATTTCCGCCTTGGTAGCGCTTATTTTCTCATATTCCTCTCATGCATTCTATCTAATTATCTCAGCTATTTCATCCTCAAGAAGTGCTCCCCAAATGGTAGCGACAGCATCTGTGGCCTTTGTGCAGAGGGTTTCTCCTTCTCTGATTTTCTCAGCAGCTTCAGACACTGCTCTTCTTATTTTCTCAAGCACCTCTGGCGGTGCGCTTGGCATCTTCCTGGCTTGCAGCTTCTCCACTTGTTTCCTAAGATCCTACGTGATCTTTGATATCCTAGTCACTTTAGCTAGTGAGTCTTCATCTTCTTGCCCCACTTCTGGTGGGAATGTTGCAATGGAATTCTTGATAGAGTTTACCAATGCGACGCAGTTCTGCTCACGTGCTAGTATTTCCTTTTCTTTCTCGGCAAGAAGGGTGATGTGCCACTGCAGTTCTTGCTCTTCCTCCTTCAATAGAGCCTTGCACATATTGTCCTTCCTCTGTTGCTTTGATTCTTGGTAAGAAACAACATTTTCCCTTTACTGAATTTCAAATGTGGCTTCCTGCTGAATGCTATAGACTCCCTCCAAGGCTAGCTTAGAGAAGTCTATTTGTGTGTTGTTATTATCAAAACCTACGCTTGCCTCTGCGTCTACCTCCAGTTCCTGCCTATGAATTACCACTCTAATTGGTGGAACTAATACTGGTGTAACTAGTGGAATACTAGCATCAACGCCATATCTCTCGGCTTCCACTATAGATTGGACATCTTGGATGGCCTCTATAAACTTATTGAGATGGCCCTCGACTTGAGTGGCAATGTTTACTTGTTTCATATTTAGACTAGTGAGGTTATCTTGTGCGGCCTTAGCAACATCATCGATAAGTTATTTGAAATCATCTTCAGTCAATGTATTTGTGTTTTCTATTATGTCAGCTTTTTGCTTCTTACGAGATGAGGGGCCCTCTTCTTGCTGCGCATGCATCTGTGTCTACGCATGGTCTTCACTTGGTGGGTGGTCTGATGCATGATGGTCTGAGTCATCAATATTATCATCATCCTCATTGTGTTCCTACCACAGATCATCTTGGTTCTCATCGCCTTCATGCTCTTCACCATTAACTTGGTGAAGCGGTGGTTCCTTTGCATTCTTCCCTTTAGGCAGCGGCTCTGCTAGTGGGCTATGCCACTCCTTCGGCCAAATATTAATAATTGCATCCACATCCTCATATGTTTCCATGAAGTCCACATGGTGTGCCTAATTGAGTGGGTTCTTTTTTGGTAGCAAGGTTATAATATGCGTGTGAGCTTGAAACTTGATGAATGCAACATACCTATGTACTCTCGCAACGCGGATTCTGTGAGACTTTCAGAAAACAACACGCAATGCCTCTTCATGGACAAAGAATGCAATGTTGTTATATTTCTAGTGATCACTATCTACCTTGTCTTCCCATATATTTTGGTACCTTGGCCCAAGGCAAGGAAGTGGGACATCCATTTGGACATAGTCTGGTGGGTTACCCCACATAGTGAACGAAATCAAGATCAACATCTAGGAATAGTGGAATTTTGTGTATCCTTGTGTTGGGCCTGTAGCACATCATCTATGAGTGCGTTCAGAAAGTAGCACAACCAATTGAACCTTCCACCTAATGCACATAAATATGCTAGTTCCACCACTACTGCGAAACATTGAGTGGGTATCACCTTGTGGAACATCTTACAAGATAGGATTTTTGCTGCAACGTGCACACCTTGGTCCTAGATGGGCCCGATCAAGTAGCCTCAACCTGCTCTTTGAAGGCTATGCTTCCACTTGATGGGGTTACCATCTTGCCTGGTCAAGTATGTCATAGGATCTTCACTTTCATTTGGGAGGCCAGTGATTCTTGAAATTAACTCAGCGTTGACCGGATATGGATGATCCAGCCATAGGAATCCTCCATGGAAGTAGACCAATAACTACTTTACGTATGTATTAGATTTTATTATATGGCCAAACTGAGGCATGAACATCATGTTGGTTAGACCTAAGAAGGAAATTCCCTCGGCCCAATCCCTTTTCCTGAGTACTTGGGCATCACTTGTGGCAGACTGCTCAGCTATCATGCAGCCTGTTATCTCCAGTACTTCCTACTCATGAGTGTCAAAGTCTTGGAACTTCAACCTAGCTAGATCAGGAAGGATATCCTTTAGCAAGGTAACATCGTTAGGAATCCTTGCTGATACTAGAGTGGTCACCACCTTCTTTGGGAGATCTCCCTCATGTGCATCAGTTCTCCTTGGCCAAATGTAACATGGGAAATTTGGGTCAACCCTATCAGTCTCGGGCTCTCTTTGTAGAAGAATGCATTCATTTATGATATCTTCTAGTTGTTATCCAACATGTGCCTTTCCTTTCTCTTCCTAAGAGCACGTAGCCTTGTGTTTTCTCTGCTAGGGTGGTGGTGGTGCACACGCCTCTTCTGGTTGCGTCACATTGGGCTGTCTCAGCTCTCTCTCAGGAACAATAGCTACTTGTTGCTTGCATATTCTTTCCATGGGGTGAGTCTCTAGTTGCTTCTATGGTTGATGCACTGCATATTATTGTATTTCTTTCTCTTTGTCAATGGGGAAACTAGAGATAATAGTGGCATCCAAAGCCTCACTGTCACTGGAATGTTAATTACCATGGACGTCGACATAATTAAACAAGGATGGCATGGTTTATCTCTATAATCACACGGCTCTGATTTTCACTTTGCATAATAGAATGTTGGATGGGGAAGCCAAATATTTACACAGTCCTCAGCATTCTGCAATCATCATTTGATAGAAGGTCGAGGTCTAATCAATTTCCCAGATTCCTTTTGCCAACACTTTATGCATTAACTTCTGTGAGGTGCTTTCTAGGTTGTATGTGTCAGGCTAGTTATGGTATTTATTCCAAGGACAAGTGATGGGACCAAAAAGTATGCCACCCTGCTCCTTGTACTATGTCGAGTTAACGTCACATAGCTATCACAGCTGCCAGAATCCTTGGCAGAGATTCATAGCTTAATGTCAGCTAGCCTATCATTCTCTCTTTTTGCATTCTTTTGTTGCTTTTGCTTTGTCTGGTGTACTAACGGCCTTTTGCTTTGCTCACTTTTCCACACTTCCTTTTCCTTGCTTGAGTTCGCGTGGTGAATTGATTCTTGTGTGTCTTGTTGCTTGTAGTTTTATGCTGGTTCTGTTGCAATCCTGCAATAGAGTAGATTACGTCTTTTGGCCTCTCAGTTTTTTTTTTATGCATAACCCGAGATGTTATGTGTGTCGTAGAATGGATTCAGGAAACTACCGTTCACCATACCTGTGACATGGGTACCATCTAATATTTTGAAGTTTTTCTATGCTCACCTCGGTAATGTGCGTGATCCTATATGGCCCTAGCCACTATGTCTTCAGCTTGTCAGGTTGCTTGAAAACTTTGTTGTCATACCATAAGACAAGTCTTCCTTGTTTAGATGGCTTAACTTTGATATATTGATCATGCCATGCCTTTTGTTGCTGCTTATTTAGTTGAGGACTTAACGTCATGGGTATTTTCATTTCCCCTAAGTCTCTCACTATTCCCCTCATTTCTACAAATTTGGTATGGAATAGGTTCTGATATTCTTGTAGTACATCTGCAATCTTTGTAACTTCTTCATCATCCCAATAATCTCAACTATTGGCAAACTTTGGGATCTTTAGTGATCTGATATGTAATTCCTTGATTTTCAGGGGTTGGAGGAACTGACCACTTGAAATCCTAATACCTTCTACATCTTGTGTGCCTCCTGATTCTAGTCTACTGAGATCAATAAGATCATCCTATGGGTCTCTAGTTATACTATACTACTGAATAGTTGCATTGCATTGGTGAGAGTTAGACTCTTTGTTAGGGTTCTCCTTAACTATACTACCTTTTTCCATCTAAAGCACAACTTCAACTGTAGGGTGCTTGTCAGCAAATTCAACTATATGCGCAACCTGTTGGACTCCTTGTTGCATCTCTGCAGAGGTATGCCAGGTTTCAAGTGTCATTTCCAAAGTATATATGAAACCCTCATAGGTGGGTAGCTCCCTTGACTCAGTCTCCACTCGTCGCACAAACCTTGTAATTCTTGCACAACTTCTCATAGAGACTTGTGTAATCTATTTTTCCAACCCTCTAAAACCTCACCTGATTCAGATGTACATGAACTCACACATCTCCAGCTCAATTTTTCATCTGTTGTTGGATTGGTATAATCTTCCTGCATATCTGTGATAGTGTATATCTGGTCAAGGTAGTCACCCTGTCCCTCATTATAGACAGGATCGACGTATCTTTGTCCCTCAAATGGATCGATGGGTGATACTACCCTAGTTTCCTCATCTTCTAATGAGAGGATCATTTTCTTGAAATTTATGATGGTCTAATTTTCTATGGCCCAATCTATTCCTAGTAGAGCAGGGTATGGATTCATGTCATCAACAATGTTAATGACTTCAAAGTTTGCGAATGTGTGCAATCCTTCGACATCGACAGGTACATTTCTCAATCAGCTAATAGGTAGGACCTTCGCCTGATTGGGTGTTAAAATTCCATATGCTAAGATAGATCATCATCATTTAATTTCAATTTCATAACAAAAGCATATAAATAGGATCACTGAAAGAAACAATATCACAAGGGCAACATAAATTTATCCTGGGAAAACCCTAAAGGGAAAAACCCAGCAAAAGATTCCTCGATATAGATGCCCCAAAAAGATAAAAGGTAAAACCAAAAGATGGATCCTTCTCCTTCTCCAGCTACTTCTCTCTCCTTCACTAATGTGCTACACAAGTGAGTGTGTGTGCTCCAAATGAGGAGCGCCAGACCTCTATTTATATTTGTTCATTCACTTAATAATTAATTCAGTCATGTAGGCTCGAGTAATCCTAATTTAATCATGTAGGCTTGAGTAACCACAACTGAAGTACTAATGACCCAACTTACAATTTGAGGGGACTTCCTCATGACTCTTATTAGTTCTCCCAATTAGAAACATCAGGGTATAAATAAATACAAGTGGTTCTCCCGGTAGGACCATCAGGGACCACAAAAGATACATATAGAATATCCTTCGAAGTTACAATATTTCAACACTCCCCCTTAATGAGAAGGGAATTTTGCAACAACATCAACAACAAAAATAGCAGGAGATAGAGAAAGGACATCATCAATATCATCAAGGTAATACATCTATAAATCATTGGAAGCTTTTCAACATCATATAGCCTTCATCTTCAATATTCAATGATATCAACACTTTGACCGCTTGATTGATAACATCATCAACAACACTTTGACCTTTCAATCAGAAACAACATCTTCAGCACGTTGACCTTTCGATCAGCAACAACATGTTCAACACTTTGACCTTTCGATCACCAACAACATCTTCAACATATTATGATCTTTCAATCAGCAACATCATCATCATACTTTGAAATTTTGAACAACAACATAATCATCACACTCTGATCTTTCGATCAGTACATCATCATCATCACACTCTGATATTTTGATCAGTAACATCATCATCAACAACAAGCTGCAATCCACAACATGAGGATGAAAGTCTTCGGATCACTTTTGGACCTAATTCCAAGGATAATACAATCCTACAAAATTCTCGACAACCAAATTCACCGAATTGATTACAAGATAATCAGTCCCTATCACTTTAGGACTAGGTCCAAGGATGATGCAATCCTACCACACTCTTAGGGACCGAAGCCTCCGAATACCATTCTGAACAGAATTTCAAGGATGATGGAATCCTACCACATTCTTTAGGACCGAGGCCTCTAAATACCTTTCTGAACCGAAGTTAATGGATGTTGCAATCCTGCCACATTCTTAGGGCTCGAATCCTCTGGATACCTTTCTAAACTGAAGTTCAAGGATTGTGCAATCCCACTACATTATCGAGGACCGAAGTCACTGGATCTATTCTAGACAAATTTCTAGGGATGACGCAATCCCTCTTCATTCTCGAGGACCGAGGTCACTGGATCACTTCTAGACAAATGTCCCAAGATGATACAATCCTTCTTCATTCTCGAGGACCGAGGTCACTGGATCACTTTAGGTAAAGTTCCCAGGGATGATACAAGGGATGATACAATCCCACTGCAACATCAGTTCTCCCCCTTTCGAGGAAGGTCTTTCCAAAGAACATCAAGCTTATCTTGAGATCGTTTGATCTTTACCCGAGACAGAGAATTCATTAGCACATCATCAACTTGTTCATCAGTACTCACATACTGGAGCTTTATGGCTCCCTTCTACATCATATCTCAAATGTAGAAATACCAGATTTCCATGTGCTTCGATTTGTCATGGAACACTGAGTTCTCTGTCATCTTTATACAACTTTGGTTGTCACATATAATCATGGTAGTATCCAACTCTAGGTTGAATAACCCTAACATTAGTTTTCGAATCCCTATGGCTTCAGAACTAGCAGAGCAAGCTACTATATATTCTCCTTCGACTGTGCTAAGAGAAACACTGGACTGTTTCCTACTAAATCATGAAATGATAGCAGATCCCAGACTATAACATCCACTTGATGTGCTTTTCCTATTTTAGATACTTCCATCCCAATCTGCATTTGTAGAGCCATACAATATGTACTCATGCCTACCATCATAGTATAGACCAAAGCCTATAGTACCTTTCATATATCTCATCACATGTTTTGGAGCTACCAAGTGAACCCATCTAGATTGAACTAGATATTGACTCAAAGTGTTCACAGCAAAACAAATGTCATGTCTAGTATTTTTTTAGGTACATTAATGATGCAATGATCTGTATGTATTGAGTCACATCCACTAACTCAGATGAGTCACTAGCTAACAACTTCAGGTTGGAATCCATGGGTGTGGCCATGTCTTTGCATTCCAACATATTGAATCTTTTCAATATCTCTACAACATACTTTCCCTAATTGAGAAATAATCCTTCTAGACTTTTCCATACTTCTATACCTAGGAAGTAATGCATTAGCCTAAGGTCTTTCATCTCAAATTCTTCTATAAGTTTCTTCTTGCTTTCCATAATCTGTTTCTGATTCCCTATCAAAAATAGATCATCCACATATAATAGTAGTATGACAGGTTCATCTTATATAACATTTAATTAAAGGTTAGGATCGGATTTACTTTTGGTAAAGCCCATGCTCGTTAGGAAACTATCTATCCTTCCATACCAAGGTTGAGGAGCTTTATTTAGGCCATATAGGGCCTTCTTCAACTTGCATACATGAGTATGTCTGTATTCAATTTCAAATCCTTATAGCTGTTCTATGTATACTTTTTCTTCAATCACACCATTTAGGAAGGATGTTTTCACATCCAGCTGGTGTAAGTCCCACTTCATCATGGATGCAAGTTCCATGATAGCTCTAATAGAATTATACCATGCTACTACGGCAAATGTCTCTTCATAATCAATTCCCTCTTTCTGAGAGAAACCTATGGCCACAAATATCACTTTATACTTCTTGATACTTCTGTCAACTGCATGATTTATCTTGTAGATCCATTTGGAGGATACTACACTCTTTCATTCTAGTTTGGGAACTATATCCCATACATCATTCTTTATTATTGACTGGTATTCTTCAGTCATTGATTCTACCCATTCTTTCTTCTGTATCGCTTGTAGTTTGTAGGTTCTTGATCTACAAGATCACACATCAAAGCTACATAGTTGGAAAAAGTGTTAGGCTTATTACTTGCCCTTATGGATCCTTCATGAGCTCCATATATTTATACCTCTTGTATAATCTCTATTTCCCAAGAATGATTTATCTTTCATGACATCTCCATTGTAGGAGGTTCTTGTGGTTCTACCATGTCATGTTCTTTAGGAGCTTCATCTTCAGGGAGACATGTAGTTTCTTTATTTCTGGGAGGTGTCTCTTCTTCATACACTTCTTCATGTTGGCACTTCCTGGATCTCTTGAGGGTTGCTTATTCATCAAATGTCACATATTGACTGATTTCCATGTGATGGAATCCAGGAATGTAAATTCTGAATGCCTTGGATACTTCACAGTATCCAACAAATATCCCCTTCTTTCCGGAAGGGTCTAACTTGGTTCTTTTCTCTTTTGGTATATGAATATACACTAGATAACCAAATATTTGGAGGTGACTTACCTTAGGCTTCTTTCCCATGAAAAACTCTTCTAGAGTCTTGAATCCAAGAGCACTATGAGATATTCTATTCTGTACATACACAAAAGTTCTTGTTGCTTCTGCCCATAGATGCATTGGAAGATCTTGATCATATATCATTGTCTTCACTACCTCCATGATGGTTCTGTTCTTTCTTTCCGCAACCCCATTCTGTTGAGAATTGTAGGGAGTAGTTAGTTCCCTCTTGATTCTGGCATCTTTGCAAAAATATTCAAACTCTTTTGAGGTATACTCTTCATCATTGTCTGATTAGAGTGTCTTTATTTTCTTGTCTAAAAGATTCTCTATCAAGGCTTTGAACTCTTTGAATTTCTCAAATACTTCACTCTTTGCTTTCAAGAAGTATATCCAAGTCTTTCTTGAATAGTCATCAATAAATGTGATATAATATTCAAATCCAGTTAAGGATGTAGAATACATTGGATCACATACATTTGAATGAATCAATTCCAACGTACCTTTTGTTTTTGTTTTGCTCTTCAGAAATGGATTCTTGATGTTCTTTCCCTTTGCACATCCTTTGCAAATGCCTTCATGCTTGATCTTCATGTCTAGTAATCCCATCAATACTTTGTTCACATGAGGTAGAGCCTTGTAATTTATGTGGGAAAGCCTTCTATGCCATAGTTCACTAGGGTTAGTGGACTCATGAACAAAGGTTGTTTCTGAGTGCCCCTTGAGTTTATACAAGCCTCCTTCTTCTTCACCAATGATGATTGCATATTCAATATTCTTTCCTTTGGGACACATGAGTACTTGACCATCTAAGAAAGAAACTCTGAATCCTTTCTTATATAAAGCAGAGACAGAAAGTAAATTCTTCTTTAGACCAGGTACATATAATACATCTTTCATCTTTAGGGGATTACCTGAATCAAGTTTGTAGCTTGCTTCACCAACTCCTTTGATCGGATATTGATAGTCATCTCCTAGGGATACTTTCTGAAGAGAGCTCTTTTTCTAAAGTTTGGATAGAGTTTTCTTTTGTCCCGTCATGTGATTTGAAGCACCACTATCAATAAGCCAAGTGTCTCCTCCAGGTGTCACAGACCCAGAGAGTGCAGAGAATAGTGCATACTCTTCTGCATCTTCTTCTCTTGCTTTCTTTCTTTGAGGTCCTTCTTCTTCTTATTCTTCAGCCTCATCTTCAGCTAGATGAGCATGATGTATTTTGTTGTTGTTGTTCCTCTTATTATATTCTTTCCTCTTCATAGGACAATTTCGGGAAATGTTTCCTATCTTATCACAATGAAAACATTGAAAACCAAAGTAGTCTTTACCTGGAGGATTTTACCTTATTCTTTGGATTATTCTAGGAGGTTGAGACTCCTTGAAATTTCTTCTCTTGAAATTAGATTTACTTCTTATTCTCTTGGTGTGAGTGGCTAGGGCTTAATCACCTTCCTTTATTAAGGCTTCTTTATTTTCCACTCTAGTCTCCTCTTGAATCCAGTCTTCCCATACCATATCAAAATTCATGCTTTCTTTTATGGCACACATCATCTGGATGAAAGATTCCCAAGGTCTAATGAGACCATTGAGAGCAGTCATAACAATTTCATCTTCATCAATCTTATCTCCAATAGATTCTAGTTTTCATTTGATCTAAGAAACCCTTGTGAAGTAGTCTTGGATGGATTCTCCATGACTCATCTTGGTGCTCTTCAGTTGAGCTTTTAGATTCATATTTCTGTTGATGTTTCCTCCCTCATACAATCTGGATAGGGCATCATACATTTATTTTGGATTCTTATTGGATGACACTTGAGGGATCAAGTGATCCTTGATAGAGTTAACAATAATCCTTTGTGTCCTAATCATATCCTTCTTGTGCTTCTCCTTGGCTTCAACTTCTTCAAGTTTTGTGACTTCCTCTTTGATGTACTTATTAAGATCATTCTCTTGGAGAATGAGACAAATCCTATATTTCCATGCTTGGAAATTCTCTATTCCTTCTAGCTTGTTCTCAATCTTAGTTCTTGGGGCCATCTTGTTAGAAAATCACAAAAAATTGAAATTCTATGGAATGAGAAACTGAACTTACCAGGATATGCACTTGATTGAGGTGACTTGACTAGTGTGCTTGGTTTCTGGATATCTCAAGTATTCACCTTCCAAATTAGACTTGCAATATTCAGCTTCTGCAGCTTCCAGCTGTTTTCTGGAGCAACTCTCAATCTAGGTATTGAATTTCCTGGAGACTCACTCACCCAAAAACCTCGATTTCAGGATCGAAATATACGCTTTGGGAGGGCACAACTTTCCATGCAAGAAGATTTTTGAAAATAGAAAATTTTCTCGAAACCATAATTTCTTCCGAGGAGAGAGAGAGGGATTTTTCACCTTGTGAAAGATGTCCTATTTAGGCTAGCTCTAATTCCATGTTAAAATTCCATATTCTAAGCTATATCATCAACATTTAATTTCAACTTCATAACAAAAGAAAATAAACAGGATCACTAAAAGAAACACTAACACAAATTTATCTTGGGAAAAACCTAATGGGAAAAACCTAGGAAAAGCTTCCCCAATATAGATGCCCCCAAAAGATAAAAGGTAAAACCAAAAGAATGATCCTTCTCCTTCTCGAGCTACTTCTCTCTCTCTCACTAATGTGCTACACAAGTGAGTGTGTGTGTTCCAAATGAGGAGATCCACACCTCTATTTATATTTGTTCATTCACTTAATAATTAATTCAGTCATGTAGGCTCGAGTAATCCTAATTTAATCATGTAGGCTCGAGTAACCAAAACTAGGGTGCTAATGACCCAACTTACAATTTGAGGGGACTTCCTCATGACTCTTATTACTTCTCCTGATTAGAAACATTGGGGTATAAAGAAATAAAAGTGGTTCTTTCGGTAGGACCATCGGGGACCACAAAAGATACATATAGAATATTCTTCGAAGTTACAATATTTCAACATTGGCAATTCGCAACTAGATAGGAGACTAGTCCAAGCATGGCTTGCCCATACTTTCCCATGTTTATCATGTCAAAATATTGACATCTGGGCCTAGATCCAAGATGATATAATCCATGTCGTAGTCACCTATCTACGCAGTCATCCTTAACTCACGGCCAGTTTTACAATTTTGGCGTTAACTTTCTTCTGAGGTTGCGATTCTGTAGAAATATCTTATATCATTTCTTGCAGTACTGCAATATCATCTTTGTCTTGCATTAGTGTTAAACAACTTGATAGAAAGGTTCTGAGTTTTCTTACCTTTGGTGGAGCCTTCTTTTGCAATATGTGTTGAAACTATTTAGGAATGTCCTTGACTTCTGCAGAAGTCGACTGTACTTTTGGGCTAATGAATTATGACTGTACATCCTAGAATATTTCTTTATTTTTCTGGATGGTCAGTGGCTCCTTTTTCTATGCCGCTGGTCTCACTTATGGTTGTGGTTTATCCTAGTCTACTCTTGTCATCGCACCTCCTTGATTTATGACACTGATGTTCAAGTCTCGTGGTTCATCCAAAATCATTTGAACATTCACATTTGGATTCGAGTTCAGGTTCTGTGGAGGGTTAGGTGCTGCAATGGTCCTTGATTTCCATTTTGCGGTCAGCTCTGGACATTGTTCGACATTATGGTCCTGCCCCTTATAGTATGAACATGTATTCACAGGCTCTAAAAAATATCTAACAGAGTGACCTAGTTGTCCAAGTTATAGCACATAACTTGACCTCTTCCTCTACCGAATCCTATGCCTCCACCTTTTCCTCTGAAATTTCCTCCACCCCTTCCCTACGGGTGTGGTTGTTGTAGTGGGTACTGGTTCTGCTGTTAGTGTTGCTGATAGGGATTTTGTTGCACGCACGGCTGCTGAATCGCATATGACAGTTGGTACAGGTCAGGTGGGAACTGTGTAGGCTGATATGAGGCTTATGCCTATTCAATCTGAGGGAACCCTTCATTTTTCATTAATTAGGTTTCATAAGTCATTTCTTTCAAGAGATGATATTCTCTAGAATCTTTCTCATCATGTCCTACTAATTTACAAAATTTACATAATAGGTTTGCAAGGGTACTTTCAAATTTTTGCAAATATAAACATTCTTCATCGTGATGGCCTCTTGACTGGAATATGTGACAACATGGTAACCCATGGCCATTTAATGGGTTGGGTGCACCTAATGCGATGTAGTTTAGGAAGGTCAAACAATTATCCTTAGTGTGTCTGTTTGTCCTACATTTTGTGCACCATAAATATTATTGTGCTTCTTTACCCTTTTTGATGTCTTGAAGTTGTATCATCATATTGGACAACTATGACTGGATCTGCACCATTCCTGTGGCACCATCGCTAATGGGAAAGGACTCTAACTTCATCACTAGTTCTAGTGCTTCTGTTTGGGATTCAATATTTTGCTGCATTAATGGCCCTCAGATTTGTGGTAGAAGTGTAGAAATAAACCACTCTTTATTCTACACATTAGACATTTGGAAACTCACTTTAGCCATTATCATCTTACACCTCTAATAAAAGTATCACATGGTTTCTGCCAGAGCCTGCTTAATCTCCTTAATCTCAGTAATACATTGTGACTTCGATTTAGGTTTCCTGAACTCAAAGATCATTGCAACTAGGATCTCTTCTAGGGTCTTCTGCAGTGTTCTAATTGGTGTGGCATAGAATTTCATGAACTAGTCTAGCACATGACCCCTCAAGGTTGTGCTCATCTGCGCTTTCTTTATGTTTTCATTGTGGACTAAACGTATTTTTAGCATTGGGATTGAACCCATAGGTTGGTGAAAAAGGGTTCTCTCCTAGGAAACAGTTAAGAACCACTCTAGGATGCACCTCTAGCCCAACAAAGTTAGATAGGGATCTCTCACTTACTATCCATATTTACTCACACAAGATATTCAATTAAGAATGGTCAGGAGGCTAGACTCTTGAATATGGAGGGTGCGTTGATGTAAGATGTAGGTGGGACTATTAGAGAAAGGAACCATTGGTCAATGGATTCAATGGACTGGGTAGGGAACATATTGCACGAGGTAAATAATGGCTTAAATTTACAAACATAGGAAATATAGTCGTCGATCTTGCAATCAAGAGATATTTAGCGAGTGATTAGAAGATGAGAGGAAACAGCCCATCACACAGAGCATCTACAGGGTGAATTTTGTGTGACTTTAGAAGAAAGCTTAAATGAATATCTAAAACAACAAATGGAGCATAGCATGTATGAATTCCAAACTGTTATACACTTATTTCAGACATGAAAGAAACTAACAAACTAGAATGAAAACAGGATGAACATTTCACGTAAGAAAATTACATATTGAAAGAAACGATGACACAGGAATATCTACCTTGAAATAAAATCCTTCCTCTACAAATTTATTCATAACATGAAAACTAGAGACTAATTACAATGGAGAGCCTCAGCCCCTGAAAGTTTCCCAACCAACCCCTATCTCACTCTATCGGAAGTATATTTATATTATTTTAGCACTGAGACTATTCTCTGAAACAAAACCTAAAAGCTGTTTTCAGTCACAATCAGACACTAATAGTTCTAGAATGTGGTACTATAGCCATGATTTACAAATATGAACAAACATTATGGAGCATGTCACATCCCCGACCCTCCGACCGGCGAAGAGGACGCGATGAACACCACAACCAATGCATACGGGCAAACAGCCCCATGAAGACAAACAAAGATGAATGTTGAATTAAAAACAAGCTTAACATGATACATAACAGGAATGCTAAGATGCATAATCCATCAATCATACAGCATACACAGCTACACAACAATCAGCAGAAGCAACACACATACATTCCAGCATCCACATGTTCATCATAATTCATAAAACAATAGATAAATTTGTAGAGATGAAACAATCAGGATTACTTATCTTTGATGAAGAATTCACTCTTCAACCAACTACATCACTACAACGTTCCACCCAACCATAGGCCAGCGTGCTCATCAATCTCTCAGTGACGGTGCCACCCCCGAGATGGGCATGATTCCTCAAGGAATAAGGGACAATGCAGGCTTACACATAGCCAAGGTTCACAAATAGAAAACCAACACAGTTGGGATTTACCACATCATCCAAGAGCTAGGAAAGGCTAATGCTAAGCTAGTGGCCACAACACCATCCTTCTCAAGCATACCCAGCCTCTAATCCCACTCTCAATAGTCTGAAGACCAACCACTGCATACCACAGCAACACAATCCCTTCCCAGCCCTGTGAAGAAGGCAAAGGCGTCCGGTTGACAATCCCAACAAAAGATGAAACACAGCTCAAGCCCACAAGGCAAATCAGAGTTATTCTTGGCCCTAGCATGGCCAAAACAACTTAGCAACAACACCCAAATGACGCCTACAACCTCAGCAACCAAGAAGCAACCCAACCAGGGTACATCAACAGCCCAAATTCACAATGAATGATGTCAACACTACACAGTCCGCAAAACAGGGACACCACAGCCAACAAAAATGTGGGGAAGATGACAGCCCCAAAACAAAAATCAGTGAGCATGGCTCACAACATGGGAAAACGACCCCAAACAGTCTGTTCATGAGAGAACTTGCACCAAACCACAAAACACAGAGGAAAACATATGCACGGGCCGTAAATTAGTAAGGAAACATATACATATCACTGAAACCGGTATGGAACACACAACACACAGCCCTGAGCGTGAATGGATCCTACACTCAAAAATTCTAAGTGATAGCCACGAATTCACCTGCTCCCTGCGTGAGGAGATCCAACACAAGAAGTTCCTATGCGTGAGAAGAAACGATGCGGCCATCCCTTGTTATGCATGCAGATGATCAGACCATTGGGAGGGCAAACAGACATGGCCTAAGCGCACAGATGAATAGACTTCCCCCTGTGTGAGGAAGAACAAACAGCAGCTCTGAGTATGTGGGTGGATGAACAGACTTCCCCCCTGCATGAGGAGGATGAACATACACGGCCCTACGTGAGGAGGATGAATAGACACCATAAGAATCCTAGTAGTGGAGGGAGTGGAGAGTGAAACAACCATGCGTGAGGAAAAATGATGGCTTCTACCACTGGGCATGTGTACCGTTTGAGCTGACAGCAACCTGCCAAACTAACGCCTCCCCATGCCCACGTTTCCTCAAGCAATAAATGCCCCAACTAACAAAATCAAGACATTAAAATGGTTGGGTGAGACAAGGGAAGATGGAAAATCAAAACAAGGTGGTAACACATGGGTTTTCCCCCCATAGACCAAGGTTTGACATCCCCCGCCCCTTATCCTTTGGAATCATGTCCTTTTCATTTTAACAATGCACTGCCATAGATGGTTGTGGTTTATTTTATTTGATGTGCGTATTTACATGATGCCAACTATAATGTGTCGAATAGCATGATATACCATCAGCAACCATCCCCATTGCCAAAACATACACAACCAAATCGATGGTGGGGATTTTTCCTTTAGCTCCTCACCATGATTAATTACAATATATATATACATCATGCAAACGGGGTCAAAACCGGGGTGTTACATTCCCCTCCCCCTTGGAATAACACTGTCCTCGGTGTTCCAATACATAGGAATACATATACAATACATATACCATTGCACATTAAAATTTCAAAATTTTGTAGATCTGTCCCATGTTCAATCATTTACTTTGAACGTTCAAGACCAAGCCCCTCGGCTTCCATGAACTTGTCCTGCTGGTTCTCAGCTTTCAGCTTATCCCGAAGTCTAGGAACTTTGCAGCTATTTCCCTCTGCATGTTCCCTCATTAGACAGTCCCGACGTAAATGATGTCCTCCGCATCCCTGTCATTTCACTGGATGCTTCATCATTACCTGCTCAATTTCCTTTGAGTCTTCATGCCTGGACCATTTCCCAATGGGTCGCTTGGAAAATTATCCCATCACAGATCCACCTTCCTTTCCTTTGCCGATTGCTCCCAGAAGGCTTTTCACTTCCCTTTGCAAACCAATAGAGTCTTGCAAAATCTAGTGGTTCATTTCATTTTTCATTTTCTGTATCTTGACCATCTCCCCAAGGTTCTCTTGGGCCTTGGAAATCACTTGAAGGAGACTTCCAGCTAAGTCCAACACTTTTTGATCTACTGCCATGATCAATGTGCATCACCGGGTTTTACTTTCCTCACCTGTGAAATGCACCATTGAAATTCTATCAAACCAAGCATAATATAGACATCAAAATCAGTCAGTTAATTACCCAATTGGCATGACAGTCCAAGTCTCATCAAGGAGGCTTTCATATTTTTCATGCCTTCCCAACAGGCACACAAGCTCATTCATGTCCATTCTTGGGCAGGGAATTAACTATTCCAGCATTCATAATTTACTTTCAACAAATACACACATTCCATTTTCAGTCATACATGCATTCAACAATATTTTGTTTTTCACAATGCATAAATATAGATATATATAATCAAAAAGGAAAGAGAGAGCAGCAAGATTTTTTCCCATCTTTGTTTTGTTCCATCCTAGAACCCACACCACCATTGTGGCTTTTCATGCTCTCAGCCTCTTTCACTTCACCGTGAATGCTGGACCAATCCCTCTTGGTCATGACACTTAGTGTCTTCGGTCTATTCTAGACCTCTAAACCATGGAGTCTCTCCACATGGTTTGTCTCAACTGCTAGGAACCTCATGGTCTCACTAGCACCTTTTTCATTGTTGCTCATTCCGAGCTTTCCAAGACAGTCACATGTTGACATGCACCCCTAGGATGCTCTCATAGTCCTCGCTCCCAACGATACCTATATCCAAACATTGAATAGATTCACATGTTTAGTTTATTCTCATCAGTTTTATCTCTAGAACAAGAGCTTAAAACATCATAACCAAATCATATGCACATGTATATTCATAAGCAAAATAATCCAATACTTATCTGTATTGTGCATTTCCTCATTCGTCCACAGGATCCTTATTCACTTTGCAATCCTTGGGATCGCCTATGGAATTAGATGTTAAGTCATCACACAGGCTACCCCACAACATCAAATAATTAATGTCCAGCCAGTACACCCTCATGTCAACTGGGCTTGGAACTTTACCGTGACCATTTCTAGGTCTAGGATCTACTATGGATCCTTAGGCATATCACATCCCAACATACATTTATACCAGCACACACTTATATCAACAATAACCCTTACTCCGCAACCCCTCCAAACAACCATTTACCTTTTACCTTTTACCTTTAGGGTGCAACACCCAACTGCATCTATTTAGCCTGTCAACACAAGTAATACAAGCAATACAAGCAAACTCATTAGCATTATTTCTCTAAAACTGTAATCATATTTCATATCATTCACTATCAGGTATTGAGACACTAGGAGTGTGTCCACTCCATAAAGTGTAATCAATATTGAAAACCCTTTCATGACTCAACATCGTAAAAGTGTGCACTCTTCTCCGGTGTGTGCCATGTAGGCCCTATTCATACTCAAGCAATCGGTCATCATGGAAATAAAATCAAAACGTGTTCTGCATATGGAGTTTTTAACAATCAAACATGCATATTCTTAGCAAGGGTTACAGAACACTTATCCATTTGCCAACGTAGTATGCCTTTGTTAAGGAGGAATGGGGGCTCCTTCCCTGAGGTAATAGTCCCTCAGTTTTCCATCCCAACTCCTTTTTGCATTTCATATCCACACATGTCTTACCAACATAATTTATACCATCTCACTCATGTTGCTACCAAACATGCAGTACAGATGAGACATTTTCAAAATGTCCAATGGCATTTCACCTGAAACCCATTTCCAAGGGAAAACCTTCCCATGAAGTTTGGCTCTTGCAGGCCATCATACATGATCTTCCTGCAATGTGTATCCCTGGCACATTCATCAAATAGCCAAACAGTCAATCATTATCTGATAATACAATCCAAATTGATTGTTCCATAACCAAGCAATGACATTAGTAATCAAATTCAATAAGAATTTGCAATTCTGTCTACTACAGAAATTGATTTGCTTAATTGTGGGTTTCTTGTAAGCAACACTACTATGCCCATTATAATTTTATGCTTACTATCATAACATGAATACCCACTTACCATGTGTCCTCCTGACACAATCTTATACAAGCCAACAGTGATTAGTAGTCGTCAGCAATTTCTTAAATACGAAATTCACAATTCAAATTTAACTCCCTATTATGCGTACCAACTATTTTTACAGCCATGAGACTCTTCTCATACATGGTAGATTCTGGCATTGGTCAGGATCTTACCTCTCACTGCCATGCTCGAAATAATCTACCTGAAACATGAGCTTCAATCAACCAAACACTTGGTAAGTCTGGATGCATATAACCTTTTCATTGCTACAACCATCACTGAAGCATTTTCAGAATTTATAAGATTCGAATACTTCCAGCTGTTAGTCACATCAATATATACCAAAACTCATTTACTTCATGCAATCATTATCATACTAACATTTGGAAGGTATAGTCATATCATTCATGCAAGTAAATGAAATGTTTAGATACTCTTTACTTCCCAACCGTATCCTTTGTACCACCTTGCTCTTCAATAGAGCATTTCTGGCAGCCAATTGTCATGACTATCCTCTTTATGCATTGACTATCCTGCATTCATAACAGCCTTTGAAATGGTTCCTGAATTTTCATCAATTCATCATTTCAGCCATTAGTTATTCATAATATCACATGCACTCATCTCAATGCATTCATGCAATACAACATTTGCACCTGTACTTACTTTCCTTGGGCTACTAAGCTCAATCAATATATACAAGAATGACACCTTCCTATATTCAAATATCCACATGGTATGAGGTCTTTTACCTTTACCAATTCTTGGAATTTGTCAAAATCAAACTCCTACCTGCATGGGTTCTACTTACACCCTTGACATGACCAATTTGGTTGGTCCTTGCAGGAGATTGCAGAATTTGCTCACCAACTTTTGTTATGGACTTGTTGCCTTATCCCTTCCTCCAAAGGGTTTCTAGTCACATTCATCCGCATCAGCAACATACTCATCCAGGTCCATGTCATCGTTGGATTTTCCCACTAATTCCAACATCAAAGCAATGATTATCATTAGTGGTTTATTATAGAGGTATAATCCTTAATATCCTA
The DNA here is from genome assembly GCA_001517045.1 of Pseudotsuga menziesii. NCBI lineage: Eukaryota > Viridiplantae > Streptophyta > Pinopsida > Pinales > Pinaceae > Pseudotsuga > Pseudotsuga menziesii. The sequence goes on from LPNX010028468.1 coordinate 225,985, forward strand.
TGTATGCAAAGCATATCCTCATGTATTTCATGCATAAAACTTAGGAAATGTAGTTATAATCAGCAAGATAGGGTTTTAAGGAAAACTTCCCTTTTCAAATCCCACATCCTTACATGGAATTCCTCTTCCACACAGCAGCTGGTTAGCCTTCATAGTCCTTGCTACATCTGGGCATGCAATTGTCCGGATTTGTCCATTCGATAGCAGCGGCCGTCATTAGCACTTTGCCACTTCATGCTCAGATTCTGGTGACTTTCCCTTGTTCCCTACTGGATAAGCTTTCCAACGCCTATCCACATGCTTCATTCCGAGCTCGGGTGTGAAAACTACACCACTTCTAAAAATGAATATTTTCACCAAATCTATGCATTTTTATACACAAGTGCATTTGGACTGGGTGTCAACTTCATCCCTGTAGACCCATTGAAAAATAGCTGGAAATCCCACTGGAAAACAACTAAAATCTGCTGGAAAATCCCACTGGAAAATAGCTGAAATCTGTTGGAAAATCCCACTTGAAAATATCAAATTTTCCTTATGCAGAATCGGCTCTCATCTGGACTATCAGTCTGATGTTTCGGAAGTCCAAACAGCTAATTCCTCCGCTGCTCATTGGCTGTTGGATCCACTAAGCACTACGCATCAGTGATCCGATCTTCTAATTTTTTTTTCGACGTTTCGGATCCGTAGTCATCTACGCAGCCGCAACGGCAAATGTTCAATCCACTTACTTCATCCGATGTCACTCATCGGTTGTCCAATCAACTAAATTTTTCCGATGTTTCGGGACGATCTTCCTTTGGCTTCCGGCATATCGGCAGAACGATCCTCTAAGTTTCTCCGACGTTTTCCATACTTAGAAAAATTTTCAATTTTTCTTCTTCTTCTGGTCGCCACATCATATGCTTGAACAACTATCCTCTTCCGACGTTTTGACGATCTTTGGAAGATCTTTGTCGAAACAGCAGCTCCGACTTGCACTATTTTCCACCGAAACTTCTCTTCTTTTCTTCCGCTGCATCGGCAGCTTCATCTTGTATTTCCTTTCATTTCTTGCTGCCACATTGGCTACTCGAACAGCTAACTTTTTCCGATGGTTTCCATACTTAGATGAATTTTTGAAAGTTTGTCTTTCTTCTTTCCTTCTGTTGATGGCATCAGAAGTCCAAACCACTAATTGAGCCGACGTATCGGCTGCTCAAATCGCTAATGTCTTCCGATGACCTCCAACACTTAGAAAATTTTTGAATTTTCCTCTATTAAAACTTTGATTTTGGCTCCCATCTTGGGTTTTCTTCCTCTATCCGTTGACATAGCGGCTCCTAACCTTTCTTCACCTGCCACCATTGCAATGCCCCAAAGGACTAAGTTTTGCCGATCAATCTGTTATGGCATGACCCGATCGGCATCGACAGTCTCTTCACATTGGAAGTCTTAGTGATCTAGACTTCTGCAACAGTGGAACATCAAACCTCTATATTCTTCCGAGGGCTGACGATTTCTATACTTAGAAAAAAATTTCAACTTTTCTTCATGGCGTTGGCGGTCGGAGAACTTACCCGTCGGACGCGTAGTCGTTTTTCCATCCGCAATGGCGGACGCTCGATCAACTTTCTACTGCCGATGGACACCGAACACTTAGAATATTTTTTGAAATTTCCCTCCAACTATTCCCATCAGGCGCGCTTTCGCCTAACCCTTCCGCTACAGTGGAAGTCTCTTCCACTAACCCTTCCGCTACATCGAAAGTTAATTCTGCTAAGTGTTCCGACTGTTCAACACTTAGAAGAATTTTTTTTTGAACTTTCAGTCATTCATTTCTGATCCTTGCTAGGCAGAAAGAAATCCTACCACTGTCATTGCATCTTGATGGTCCATTCAGGCCCATGCTGCAACATGAGCTCTGAGACCACTCTTTCATGTCCCCGACCCTCCAACCGGTGAAGAGGACGTGACGAACACCACAACCAATGCATACGGACAAACAGCCCCATGAAGAAAAACAAATATGAATGTTGAATTAAAAACAAGATTAACATGATACATAACAGGAATGCTAAGATACATAATCCATCAATCATACAGCATACACAGCTACACAATAATCAGTGGAAGCAACACACATACATTCCAGTATCCACATGTTCATCATAATTCATAAAACAATAGATAAATTTGTAGAGATGAAACAATCAGGATTACTTATCTTTGATGAAGAATTCACTCTGCAACTAGCTATGTCCCTGCAATGTTCCACCCAACCATAGGCCAACGTGCTCATCAATCTCTCAGCAATGCTGCCACCCTCAAACTGGGCATGATTCCTCAAGGAATAAGGGACAATGCAGGCTTACACATAGCCAAGGTTCACAAACAGCAAACCAACACAGTTGGGATTTACCAGGTCATCCAAGAGCTAGGAAAGGCTAATGCTAAGCTGGTGGCCACAACACCAGCCTTCTCAAGCATACCCAGCCTCTAATCCCACCCTCAATAGTCCGAAGACCAACCACTGCATACTGCAGCAACACAATCCCTTCACAACCCTGTGAAGAAGGAAAAGGTGACCGAATGACAATCCCAACAAAAGATGAAACACAACTCAAGCCCACAAGGCAACTCAGAGTTGTTCTTGGCCCTAGCGTGGCCAAAACAACTCAGCAACAACACCCAAATTACGTCTACAGCCTCAGCAACCAAGAAGCAACCCAACCAGGGTACATCAGCAGCCCAAATTCACAATGAATGATGGCAACACTACACAGTCCATAGAATAAGGACACCACAGCCAACAAAAACGTGGGGAAGATGACATCCCCAAAACAAAAATCAGTGAGCACGGCTCACAACATGGGAAAACGACCCCAAACAGTCTGTGCATGAGAGCACTTGCACCAAACTGCAAAACACAGAGGAAAACATATGCATGGGCCTCAAATCAGTAAGGAAACATATACATACCATCAAAATTGGTATGGAACACACAACACACATCCCTGAGCGTGAATGGCTCCTGCACTCGATAATCCTGAGTGATAGCCACGAATTCACCTGCTCCCTGCGTGAGGAGATCCAACACAGAAATTCCTGTGTGTGAGAAGAAAGGATGCATCCATCCCCTGATATGCACACAGATGATCAAACCATCGGGAGGGCGGACAGACATGGCCTAAGCGCGTGGATGAACAGACTTCCCCCCTACATGAGGAAGAACAGACAGTAGCTTTGAGTATGTGCACGGATGAACATACTTCCCCCCTGCAAGAGGAGGATGAATAGACACGGCCTTGCGTGAGGAGGATGAACAGACACCACGAGAATCCTAGCAGTGGAGGGAGTGGAGAATGAACCGAACATGCGTGAGGAAAAATGATGGATTCTGCCATTGGGCATGTGTACCATTTGAGCCGACAATAGCCTGCCAAACTGACACCTCCCCATGCCCACATTTCCTCAAGCAATAACTACCCCAACTAACAAAATCAAGACATTAAAACAGTTGGGTGAGACAAGGGAAGATGGAAAATCAAAACAAGGTGGTAACACATGGGCTTTCCCCCCATAGACCAAGGTTTGACATCCCCCACCCCTTATCCTTTGGAATCATGCCCTTTTCATTTCAATGTTGCACTACCGTAGCTGGTTGTGGTTTATTTTATTTGATGTGCGTATTTACATGATTCCAACTATAATGTGCCGAATAGCATGATATACCATCAGAAACCATCCCCATTGCCGAAACATACACAACCAAATCGATGGTGGGGATTTTGCCTTTAGCTCCTCACCACGATTAATTACAATATATATATACATCATGCAAATGGGGTCAAAACCGGGGTGTTACAGAGCAAGTGGGCCTATTCGACCTAGGTGACAACCTGATGTGCTTGGCTATTGTTTTAGACTCTGAGTATGACACCTTTCAGGTGAGTCATCCTTTACTAGATTTTGGACCTCTTAGATGGCTTGTTGATTCAGCATAGCGATCCTCTTTCTATCCAAAGTTTGTGTTTCCTCTGTGTTCAAAGGAGACTTTTTACATGGACGCAAATTGGTCTGGTAGTTTGCATCTTTCCCTTGCTCAACCTTCCTTGCAGCCCCTCCCTCTCTGGGTAACACTATTAGATGTGGGGTTTGGAGGAAGGGTCGTATTGCTTTCAGCCAAGGAAAGCCTTTGCAGTGACTTGTTATTCTTCCACTCCTCACCTCCTATGAGGTAGGCTCTCTCATAGGAAATACAATGGAGCATACCTCCACTATCCCCATCACCTTTGGCAAGTGGAATTCACAAATACGTTTGTGCAGGGATTGGACCCCTGATACTCCCATCCAAAAAACTACTCCAACAGAGCACAGCCCAAGACTATCTCCTTGTGTAGAGGATTTGGAGGTAGCGATGGTATTAGGGGTTCCTAGAAAAAAACCTACACGAAGTGAGTGCCAAGGAAATGCACCACTGGAGGTGCGGGTATCTGAAGGTGGGTGTATCTCTCAAAATTCTTCACATATGCGCCCCAATGGTTGGTGTCATCCTTGGCATGGAACACCAAGGAGATGAGTAAGTGTGGAAATTTTCTCACCAACCATTAGCACTCCCAGACGGACAATCTTTTCGATCTAGATTGCCATCACCAACTCCTCGAATTTCTATGGACTCGTGACGAAACGAAACCTCTGGCTCTAGAAGTATGTTATCTCATTCCTAGAATTTCAAAGGCATATATATAAGGCTACGAGGCTAGACTTTGTAATGACTAGTTAGCTTTCCCACACATTCTATCATCGAGCATCTCAGTGCCGACATGTGTGAGGGTGTGGGAAGAGTGATATTTTACCTGCTAGGGTTCTAGTCATGTCGCTTCACTGGATGCGGCACCTTATCGTTTGTTGTGGGAAATATTTTTGGGGTGCCACCTAGTCTATTAAATCCATGCTACAAAGCACATGGAGTGGAGGATCTCATGCTCCCTTACTCTTGTGACATAGGAAATAGAATGGTCTCCCCCATCGTGTTGGCCTTGCCCCATGTGAAGAGTTGATTCTCTGGTTACTTTGCTCATTTCTGCATGCCAAACTTCGTAGAGGCTTGCCATATTTAGGTGATATGGCTCTGCCACAAGGATGATTTCAACTGTATGCATGCTACAAATGGCATCTGGGGGATCAACTAACCTACTGAGTGGAAGATCATGCATGGGAATGTCTCTTCTACTATCAGATCTACGCTATATGTGATACCTATATCCTTAAGGCCTCTTCAGCCCTCTGATTTGGGGGGTCTTTAACATCTGTCATCCACATTTCTTTAACTTCTACCACCAATTCCTTTTTCCTGGATCCAATGAGCAACTTTAGACCGTGGTATGTTTCTTATCCATCGATTGAGATCGACCTCTCTATGTAACCATTGATCGGAGCAGACCCTACCACTTTTCATGATTTGAGACCCAGATCTTGTCCACGCTAGTTTAGATCGTGAAATGAACCATGATCCTAGATCTATCCCCACCTTTTTCGTGACTGTTGATGTTTGTAGCTGGTACCACTTTTTGTGATTCGAAATCACGACTTTATCTGCACAAGTTTGGATCGCGAAATCAGCTAGGTCCGTAGATTTTATCATGCTCTCATCTTCACCGTTAGACATTTCTGCCTTTTAACCTATTTTGTAATTTGGGAAAGTTCCTTCTGCCGAGCATGTTTTCCCAGTGAAACCATCTCAGGCCGTCGATCAGGCTTCTCCTAGATCTCGGCCTTTCATTGCTTGTCCCCTTTAACAGACTTCGCGAATACCCAACTTATATATTTCCTTGAATCTTTCGGCCTATGGAACCATACTCCATCATTGATCTTCTTCATTATGCTTCTAGATTGTTGATCTACAATGCCTCTTTATCTCACTTTCGATGCTGCAATGCCTTGACCTTTGGAAGGATCCACCACCATAGGAAATTTCAATTTAAAATGGGCCTTCCAAAAATAATACAAATTCCATGTCATCATGTATTAGCCAATAAAAATGCTTTAAAATTCAAAAAGGGAGCACCTGTTAAACAATTTTTAATATAAAATTGTGGATAGGTATCATAAAAAAAACTACTTTTTTATCCGTATTTTCAACATATCTCCTTGTGTTTTTACTCAAATTTAGATCGGGAGAGCTCGCTTGATGCGGAATTAAATTATGCTGAGGCAAAAGTATGTCGGGGTTACTTGTTGGATGTGGAATTTAATTCTGCATCCAGCGAGCTCTCTCGATCGAAATTTGAGTAAAAACACAGGGAGATATGTTGAAAATATGAACAAAAAAAATAGTTTTTTCTTTTCTTCCTCCAAAAAATTAATAAATATTATTTTATTGTTTTAACTATTATTTTATTAATTTTCCTTAGGAGGCCCATTTTGAGTTGAAATTTCCTCTAATGGTTCATCTGATGGTCCCAACTGATGGAAACTGTCCATTGAATAACCTAAAGGGTGTACACATAATTCTTCATTGAATAGGACCCTTCTGAATTTTTCCCAGCCCATAACTCGACTGTTACAAATGGAGTGCTAATAGTTGGATCCACGAGGGATGCTATCCTCCCACTGAGGTAGCAAAGAACCCCCATATACCAAGTTCCAAATCCATTGGGTTTCCCTCTATATTTCGTTTCAAACCTTCAACAGGTTCTGAGCTACTGCTCTAGCAAATTTATGTCACTCTGCAAACTATGCTCTTAACCATACTCTGAAACTGAGAACATTTGTGACTGCAAACCTATACTTACAATTGAAAATGAAAACAAACTAAATAGTATTGAAAGAAATTGTTTATGATTTTCAAGCTTATTTGTTCCTACCTACTCTACCTAATTTAGCACACATGCCTAATCAAGTGAACTCTGACTTCCAATGAATCCAATCAAGCAACTTACCCAATAATCTTGTTTCCTTTTCATGCTTGATTAAGGACAGAGATGAAATGTATAATGGGAGAAAGATATAACAAATAAATTGATCCTTAGAGTAGAGCTATAACCATTCATTACCATTACCCAACTCGTTCATGTACTCTGCTATGGGGTCATAGAAAATGCGGCAACCTCCAGCATATTTTGTCTTCTGTTCATCATGGGAAAACTGTATAAAACAGCCTTCCTATGGTGAGTTTTTAGGATGATGTTCGAATGATATTCAAAGGGGATTGCCATGACTGCTTTCAAATGAAACATTCACCCTTTCATTCAGAACTTCTGGAGCCAAGCCTTCACTTTCCTTATACTCCTTAGCGTGGAGACCATATCTTTCTTCAACAACATCGAGACAACATAATCCTTTTCCATAGGGTGATATTCCTGAAGGTAAAAATTCAAAGAAGGCCTCTATTTGAGAATTGTTACCTCCTTTTATGTGACCTAATGCCTCATCACAAATTCCGGATGCATCAATAAGTGGAGAGGGACTACATAACTGTTCCCCTTTACCATCTTCTATTCCACATAAGTATATGGAATGCACCATATCCTCTAACTTATGCTTTCACTTAGAGGCTTTAAGCATACGTATTATTAATTAAAATGATGAATAACATAAGGGTAGACTGTCAACTTCTTCACACTTATCATCCTTTCCTTTCTCAGCCTTCCGACTTTGAATTGCATCTTGATTTTTTCCATTACCAGACCTTGGTTGTATAACTTGATCTTTGGGTATAGCCTCCAGGTACTCCTTCTCATAGTCATCATACACAGGTACACCGAAATCCTTTTTAAAATCATCATTAATGAACTAGGTGCTAAGAAGATTGCAACCTTCAGAAAATAAAATGGTAGAACCATCTAATTCTATATTAGGTTGATCATGTTTCCACCAATGGAAATATTCATCCCGACAGGGACTACCCCTTTTTGTTTATGTGGCCCAACCAATTTTAATGTATCTTTCACTTCACCACCATCGTCTTGACCTGACACCTTCTGAGACATATTAAGGTTTTCCTCAACCTCCAAACAATCAGTAAACATGTGTTGCAGTGTGGTTGATTTCCTCTCCAAAAGAAGTAATGATAGTTCAGGAGGAAAGGTAGCTGCATAATAGATTTTGGTAGCATTTTCAAGAGGTTGGAATTCCTTGGGAATGTTAGAATAAAATATTGCAAATCTTCTGTTAAAACTAGATATTACCTCACCCTCATGCCTCTTTAGGGAATAAAATTCTGAAAGTATTTGATCCAGTGGCCTTCTCCTACCCCAAAATTTCAAAAAGGTGCAAGAAACTTGTCCCAGGTATTGGTGGACTTAGGCTGCAAGTGTTTGAACCATTCTTTAGAATCTACTTGCAAGGAATTGGAAAATTCCCTCCCGCAAACATCATCATGTTCTATCTCAAAAATGTCAAAGAAATCTTCAAAGGCTTGTAAATGTTTTTCAGCAGTGAATTCTTTGGATTCCCCATCAAATTTGGGGAGGTACTTGTGATGCTTCGTAGGAAAATCATGGAGGATAGGAGGAAATTGTAGTGACTTATATTGGCTTGGAATACTGGGAGAGACCGGGTTAGGCAATATAGATACATTTCTAACTGAGGTTTCATGAGGTTCACATGGGTGACCTTTAATGTCATGATCTTCGAGTGAAATATCTTGGTCAAAATCAAATGTACCAGACGATGCCATGCTCTCAGTTCGTAAAGAAGGATATACATGAATATATTCATAGCTCTGTTCCGAGCGAAGAGAACTATGGAGGGCTGTTTTGATAAATTTAGGAAAGGATAAGAACAAACTTACCAGGAAAGACAAGGCATCTTGGAAGAAATGGAAACTCGAGAATCTTACCCTTTCACCATGCATTTTTGGGCCTTACAAGGGGTCCATTTTCCTCAACAAAGCTTGCCGGTCCTTTCTGACAACTTTATTTCCAATTTGTACCACCAGCGGAGTCACTACAATCTGAATCCTTTAAGAGTGGAGTTTCCAGGTGAAAAGTGCACAACCTTCTTGATGTCTGATCGTTGTTCACCATCAATAACCAAATATAAAACTATTTTGTTCTTCCGTGGGATAATATTCAATCTTGTCGCTGGCAACGATGTCGGTTTGTTAGCACCAGGATCGAGCCCATAGGTTGGTGAAAAATGGTTCTCTCCCAGGCAACAGAAGAACCACTTTAGACTGTGCCTTTGGCCCAGCATAGTTAGAGAAGGATATCTCACTTACTCTCCAAATTCACTCACGTAAGATATTTGATTAAGAATGGTCAGGAGGCCAGACTCCTAAACAGGGCGGGTGCGTTGATGTAAGATGTAGGTGGGACTATCAAAGAAAGGAACAATTGGGAAATGGAGTCGATGGTCCGGGTAGGGAACATATTGTATGAGGTAAAGAATGGCATAAATTTACAAACAGAGGCCAGATAGCCATCGATCTTCCAATCAAGAGATATTTAGTGGGTGATTAGTAGATGAGATGAAACAACCCATCACACAAAGCATATACAGGGTGAATTCTACATGACTTTAGAAGAAAGCTTAAATGAATATCTAAAACAACAGATGGAGCATAGCATGTATGGATTCCAAACTATTATACACTTATTTCAGACATGAAAGAAACTAACAAACTGGAATGAAAACAGGATGAACATTTCACGTAAGAAAATTACATATTTAAAGAAACGACGACACAGGAATCTCTGCCTTGAAAGAAAATCCTTCCTTCGCAAATTTATTCATAACATGAAAACCAGAGACTAATTACAATGGAGAGCCTCAACCCTTGAAAGTTTCCCAATCAACCCCTATCTCCCTTTATCAGTAGTATATTTATATTATTTTAGCACTAAGACTATTCTTCGAAACAAAACCTAAAAACTGTTTTCAAGCACAATCAGACACTAACAATTCTAGAATGTGGTACTATCACCACGATTTACAAATATGAACAAAAATTATGGAGCAAGCGGGCATGCTCAGCCTGGGTGACAACCTAACGTGCTTGGCTATTGTTGTAGACTCTGAGTATGATGCCTTTCAGGTTTCAGGTGAGTCATCCTTTACTAGATTTTGGACCTCTTAGCTGGCTAGTTGAGTCAGCATAGTGCCCCTCTTTCTATCCCAAGTTTGTGTTTCCTCCATGTTTAAAGGCGTATTTCTGCATCGACATAAACTAGATGGGAAGTTTGAATCTTTCCCCTGCTCAACCTTCCCTGCAGCCCCTCCCTCTCTGAGTAACATTGTTATATGTGGGGTCTGGAGGAAGGGTCGTATTGCTTTCGGCTAAGGCAAGAATTCACAGTGGCTTGTTATTCTTGTACTCCTCACATCCTAGGAGGTAGGCTCTTCCATAGGCAATACGATGAAGCATACCTCCACCATCCCCATCACCTTTGGCAAGTGGAATTCACAAATAGGGTTGTGCGGGCATTGGACCCCTGATGCTCCCATCCGAACAACTACTCCCACATAGCGCAACCTAGGATTGTCTCCTTATGTGGAGGATTTAGAGGTAGCGATGGTATGAGGGGTTCCTGGAAAAACAACTACGAGAAGTGAGTGCCTAGGCAATGCGCCACTGGAGGTGTGGGTATCTGAAGGTGGGTGTACCTCTCAAAATTCTTCACATCTGTGCCCCAATGGCTGGTGTCATCCTTGGCATAGAACACCAAGAAGAAGGGTAAGTGTGGAAATTTTCTCACCAACCATCGCCACGCCCAGAAGGATGGATTTTTGAATTAGATTTATATCGACAACTCCTTGAATTTCTATGGACTTGCGAAAAAATGAAACCTCGGGCTCTGGAAGTATGTTAGCTCATTCCTGGCATTTCAAAGGCACATATATAAGGCTACGAGGATGGAATCTATAATTACTAGTAAGCATTCCCACACATTTTGTCATTGAGTTTCTCGGTACCGACATGTGTGAGGGCATGGGCAGAGTGATATTTTACCTATTGGGGATCTAGTCACATCGCTTCATCGGATCCGGCACCTTACCGTTTGCTGTGGGAAATATTTTCGGGGTGCCACCTAGTGTAGTCGATCCATGCTACAAAGCACATGGAGTGGACATTCTCATTCTCCCTTACTCTTGTGACGTAGGAAACATAATGGTCTTCCCCATCATGTTAGCTTTGCCCCATGTGAAGAGTGAATGCGTCGGTTACTTTCCTCATTTTTGCATGCCAAACTTCGCAAAGGCTGTCCATATTTAGGTTATACGGCTCTACCACAAGGATGATTTCACCTATACACATGCTATAAATGGCATCTGTGGGATCAACTAACCTTCTAGGAGGTAGATCATGCATGGGAACGTCTCTTTTATCATCAGATCTATGCTGGATGTGATACCTATATCCTTGAGGCCTCTTCAACCCTCTAATTTGGGGGGTCTTTTGCATCTGTCGTCCACGTTTCTTTAACTTCTGTCTCCAATTCCTCTTTCCTAGATCTAGCGAGCAGCTTTATACCGCAGTATGTTTCTTATCTCTCGATCGAGATCGACGTCTCCATGAAACCGTTGATCGGAGAGGAACCTACCAATTTTCATGAATTGAGACCCAGATCTTGTCCATGCTAGTTCAGGTTGCTAAATGAACCACAACTGTAGATCTATCCTCGCCTTTGTCATGACCATTGCTCTTTACAGCCGGTACCACTTTTCACAATTTGGAATTATGACTTTATCCACACAAGTTTGGATCACGAAATCGGCTAGGGTTGTAGATATTCTCATGCTCTCATCTCCGTCGTCAGTCATTTCCACCTTTTAACCTATTTCATGATTTGGGAAAGTTCCCTTCTACCGAGCATGTTTTCCCAGTGAAACCGTCTTAGGCCATCAATCGGGCTTCACCTAGATCTCGACCTTTCATTGCTTGTCCCCTTTAACAGGCTTCATGAATACCCAACTTAGACATTTGCTCACATATTTTTTCCTGTGGAACTATTCTCCATCATTGATATTCTTCATTGTACTTCTGGATCATTGATCTACGACACCTCTTTATCTCATTTTTGCTGCTGCAATTCCTTGAAATTTGGAAGGATATACAAGTGTAGATCAAGCCCTCTTCTTCATCTGATAGTACCAACTGATAGAAACTTTCCATTGGATAACCTGAAGGGTGTACATATAATTCTTCATTAAACAGGACCCTTTTGAATTCTTCCTGGCCCATAACTTGACTGTTGAAAATGGAGTGCTAACACATACCATCCAAATAGCTTCAGAGAAAAATCAATGTTGCTCTAGGTCCTCCATTCCATTCCCATTGAATGTGGTAAATCTAACATATGTTGTAGCCATTGATTTGGAATCAGGGTTTTTTGTTTCAGAATTCACAGGCGGTGTACCTTCTCGTACACTAGTCGCAGGGCTAACACTACCTGTATTGGCAGTCCTTTATGGGGATGAAACTCTAGATCTTACCTCTGGTAATATTGCTGGGTTTATGTAGTTACGTCCTGACCTCGACATTCCCTCAGAATCCTCATAATATTTTTATCCTTCCTAAATGGGTCTATAGTCCTCCTCTTTGTCGTAATACCCTTCATCTTCGTACGACCAAATTTTGTGTTCACTTCCCTCGAGCAAGCTAGATTCCATCATCCCCTTTCGATTTTCCTTATATTTCTTGATCTAAATAATCTCCCACTTCTTAAGATTCCAACTTCTAGTTCAGGTTTTGTTCTTCCTGAGAACATTTTAACTCACCTCTTCCCATCTTCTCAGTAGGTCATCTGCGACATTACCTCCTTCTTAGGTGTGCAACTCAACTAAGCTACAAAATTCCCTTCTCATAGGTAATCATTTTTATCCATGTACTAATATGTAACAAGTATCTTCTTTGGGGTCCTTGGAAAAAAATTATTTTGGCTACACTATAGGAGGTTATTGTATCTATTGCAAACTCAGTAATATATACTTGTAATATACTATCAACCCAAAAATCAACATCTCTAGAAATAGGGTTACTTACACTAGTTACCTTGTGAACCAACTAATAGCTCCATTCAATAGCCTCTCTTCTCTGAAAATTTGTTTGCTTAGTCGCCAATCTTGACAATCATTCATGTACTAAAATGGGGAATTTAGCAAAGAATATCTCATGAATATCAGAATATATATATTTGTCTATCCAGTTCTCTGTACTCAACAGTGTCCCTTTGCTCTCTTCTTCCATGAATACTAGCCTTTTAGAATCTAACCAGTCTTCTATCTCCTTCTTCATCGGGTGCCACAACATTTCCCTCTATTTGATCAATAGGGTCCCCACAATGGAACCATTTGTTGGCCACTTTTCCTGACTCATGCAACCCAGGTTTTGCGTAGCCAATTAACCCAACAAATACCTGAGATACCATCCCAATAGTGCAAGCCCCATCGGCAACACTTGTGAAGTAGGTGCAGTCTCACCCAAGATATATCTTTGATGGGTAACCACTGGAACCATGTTTCTGTGATTGTTGAGGGATTACAGTCCCTTGGATCGTAGCCAAGGAGCTCAATGAAGGCAACAGGAAGGCTAGACAGAGAAGTTAGTCATGTGCAACCAAGCACAAATACATGTCATCCTGTGTAATTGTCCTTTCTTTCCACCTCGCAACTGGTGCAACCTCTATGGCATAGCTGACTCATATCAATAGACCTACGACTGAAGTCATGACTTAAGAAAAATGCACACAGGACGATATATACATGTATATTTCAATGACATCTTTCCAACATTCATCTACTGATTACAAGATAACATCAGACATTTAAGCAGCATTTAGCATTATACATAAAGTAATTAACAAACATTCACATAAACATTCACCCCATCAATCATCCATTCAAACACAATAGATAATGTGGAAACCCATCTGGGAAAAACCACCCACGGGGACTTCACTTAGTGAACATCTCACATAGCACGTGCGATCGTGGGATATTAAAGAATACCCTTAATTTCCAGAGATATTGACCCAAACTCTTTTTGTTGAAACCCCCTCCCAATACTTAAAACCTCCTCCCCACCCCTTTTTATACCTCAATCCTTATAAACCACCCTAGCCACCCCCACCTTAAACCCCTCATCCCCCCAATACTTGCAATATATTGGTTCAATTTTTAATAATTTTAAAACCCACAATATGAACTAACGTGATAGGATATTGGTCAACAAGTGAGGCCCCCGTGAAACCACCAAGGTGCTCTTCATCTGGCATGAGAAAAGGGTATAGAACCTTGCAGTATGCAGGATACAGACTGATCTTAAGATATGTCTCTACCACTCAAAATTTGGATCTCATGCTCTATGGTTTTCTCTTCTACCATACCTCTACTCCTAGTGGTCTGCACACATAGCAGCCAGATTTGCGGCTCAACAACGCCTCCCTATCACTACCAAAATCTTCCTGAGTCTTCCTTTCCTTTGATCTCTACAACATCATAGAAAAATGGCATCCTTCACGATGGATTACCACTGAACTGACCAAAAAACACTGGAAAACTAACCTAAAACATAATTATGATCAATAATAAGCAACTAAAAAGAAACCTTCTAACTATTGAATCCCTCCTATTTATACTATTTTACATGACCACACAGGGTCGAGTGCATATAGGAAGTCTATTAACTGTCACCATCATCCACCCCTCATGCTACAATTGTGGTTATTATGACTTGACACGAGGCACTATCAACCTGACTTACAAATATCCCCTCATATGTGCATAGCTACAGGCTTATGTCGCCTTAAAAGGCCATGATCTGGATTCTACACCTGTCTCTTTCTGACCATTATCACTTGAGTGGTCCTACACTTTCCTTTCCTTCACCACACACCTCTCCATTCTATCTATGTTGGTCCTTTGCTTCCTTCATGATCTGTCTTTTGTTTCTAACACGCACATGGCCCACCTTCTTTTCTTGTGCATGATATTATTCCTTATTCTCCTTTCCCATGCCAATAAAGATCTTAATGGAATTCAAATTCTAATAGAGGATGAGGTTGATTATGATGTCAATGATGACGATGATGACGATGATGAAGATGATGATGATGGTGATGATGATGATGATGATGATGACGACGATGATGATGACGATGATACCATTGATGATCTTAAATATGAATATGACAATGGTGATGATTATGATTATGATTATGATTATGATACCATTGATGATCATAAAGATGTAGATGATGATGGTTGCGAATAGTCTAATGAGTATGACATGATGGTGGTTGCTATTATTCTAATGAGTATGAACATGCTAATGATGATTTATATTATTCATCATCACTATCATGATCATAAAATTCTTCATTTGTATCATCATCTGGTCCAGAATCACTATCGTTGAAAGGATGGCTCATATCAGCATCATAATTAAAGTCATTTTCATTTATATATTCATCATCAATGTCATCACTGAGTTCAAAATCATCTACTACATCATTTGGATGATAAACTTATCGATCAGATTCTTCATCTGAAACATCTGCGACAACCTATTGCTCCTGATATGCATCACCTTCTTCTTCGACATTGTATTCTTCCTCTACTAGATTATACTTAACCGATATTCCTCTTGGATCATATCTAACAATTTATGACAAACTTTCTTTACCTGGAACCTCTGAGTAAAATACCTGCTCACATTGACTTGGAAGAAAATAAGGCTCTGTACCCAGTTCAATTTCCCCTGTATTAACCATGGTAAATCCATTGACATGCTCAATAACATTTCTTTTAGGATCACGTTCATTCATTCGTAACCTGTACCATTTAACCTCAAACAAAACTATTTTAAATGAATTAAAGTCACACTCAATTATATCTTCCAAATAACCATAGTACCTAATTTTAGATACTTATATATGCTTGTCACTTCTAGAGGAAACATTAGTCACATGAAAAATTGCATTTATCGCACAAACAAATGTTTTATTCTTGTCATCCAACTTTTTGATGTGAAATTTATGAACATTGTACCACATAGAGCGAGTATAAGCAATCGAGTGGTGGTGGTTAGTGGTATGATTAGGTGAGAGACCATGAGAGGTTGAATGAGGGGGTGGGAGAGGAATATATAGAGAGAGAGAGGGATGGGGATGTGGTTAGTGGAAATGGAGAGAGACAGATGACATGTGTGTGTGTGAGAGAGAGAGAGAAGAGACATGTATATTGGATCTAGGTGGTTAGTGGAAGAGGTATTAATGTGGTTGTTGTGGTAGGGGAGGTGTCTAGTTGAAGGGCCATGGAAAAGTCAGCATACCACCACATTTGACTCTATATGCATGATTTATATTATATATAGGAATTTTATTAAATTATATTTCATACTTATTACTCTCAACTTATCAAAATATGCATGATTCTAAGGTATCCATAATGATTATGCAATCTCTATGTCTATAAATCATGTATTCGATCTAACACATATGTGTTATTATAGCACATATGTGTTTTGTATGTTTACAAAACACATATAGATATAACACATTATCATTATAAAATAAATAAATGTTATATCGTATATGTGATTCATACAACGTATACTTTATTTAAATTTTAAGTTTTTGTTGGAGTGACTAGTTTGGAATTAGGTTTAGACTCATGAACCTATTAGATGGGACAAAAAAATATACATAATAACATTCCTCCAAAACTCTTTCCAGTATCTTGATTTCATAAAAAAAATTTACTATGCAAAACACAACAAATTTTTATAAAATTACACAAATTTGTACAGTAGATTCTATAGATTCTAAATATATAAAATTTTCATATAAATATTTATTTTTTCTATTTTTTATTAAATTTTGAAGTGACAGATGTCACGATTCCAAAATACAATGCTTTATTGTTTGTTCTCTAACTTTTGACTACATTCACCGCTTCTCAAACAAATTATATGGTTCACTAGAAGAGAGACAGATCTATACACTAATATTAAAAATTCAAAATTTCATTATATCATTCCCCTAAAGTGCTTCACGTGCACACAATGTCCTTTGTTTAGGGTTTTCTAGCTTCAATAAATCATAAAAAATTAAAACATCATGTGAATAATTTTGAAAAAATAGTGTTGCGCTAGAACAAAATGTCCTCTACATATGTACATAACTCTATGGAAAAATACTATCATTTAGTTCATATAGTGTTGCATGTGCACACACACACACACACACACAAATACATATACATATATACATACATACATATATATATATATATATATATACATATACATATACATATACATATACATATACATATACATATACATATACATATACATATACATATACATATACATA